>JAYESA010000019.1:16921313-16926313 GCA_036927795.1 Iris macrosiphon | reverse complement strand
CATCAAACTTTTTGCATCCTGCTTGATTATCAATTATAAATTTCTTATGCTTTTCTTATTCTATTTTCTTCAGAGAAATGGACATACCCGGTGGACATTCGATTGATGGGGCTGACCCAGCAACAGACCCCTCGCCCGAAGTCCAAGGAATCCCATCCACCCCGAGGGACCCATCCCCGAGGAGGATGTTGGTCTACCCAATGACTCCATACCTTCCTCAGAATCCTGTCCAGACAGGAACACCAGCCCAGCATGAAGGGCAAAACTCCCAGGCAGAAACACCACTGCCACCACCTTCCGCCTTCCCTGCCCAGATGCCTCAACTTGAAGGACAAACACAGATGTTCCAGTTCCTCCAGGCTATGATGCAAACTCAGTGGCAGCAGACTGAAGCCCTGAGACAATCTCAGTGGCAACAGACTGAGGCCTTGAGACAGACAATGATGGCGGCCTTGGATAGAACGACTGCCCCAGCACCAACACCGGCACCTGTCCAACCAATGGGCACAGTCAAAGGCTTCCGCCAGATGAATCCAAAAACCTTTAAAGGCAGCGAATCCCCAGAAGAGATCTCAGATTGGATCTCCAATACAGAAATGCTGCTAGAAGGCTCGCAACTTACCCCCGATCTATGGATGACCGCCGTAAGAGCTCAACTCTTAGGCAATGCCCATCACTGGTGGGAATCCATAGAGCGCAGCGTCGGCAAAGATCAAACTTGGGAACAATTTTTGGAGCACTTCAATGACAAGTACTTCCCTGCAACAGTCCAAAATGCCTTATACTCCCAGTTTCTGCATTTGGAACAGGGAAACATGACTGTTGACGCCTACGACGCGGAATTCAGCAGATTAAGTCGATTCGGTACCATCTTGATACCGAATGAGCTGGAGAAAGCCAAAAGATTCCACCACGGCCTCACCTGTGAGCTTCAGAGGTTTACGACATCACAGTCAAGGATCTCCTACGAGGAGGTTCTTGCAGAAGCAAGGGTACAAGAAGCTATTGGCCGAGGAACGAGACGCTCAAATCCAACCTTCCCGGCCAAAAACCAGCAAGGGACAGGAGGCCCTATCCGTCGTCCACAAAATCAGACGCATCAGACGACGGGGCCCTACCAGAAGAAGGAACTCCCGACTTGTCACTTTTGTGGCAAGAAGGGGCATTATATCAATGATTGTAGAAAGAAGAAGGGACTCTGCCTAATTTGTGGAGCTAGCCAACATATGGCTAGGGACTGCCCGCAACGCAAAGATGCAGTTCCTCAGAACGGGCAGAAATCAGGAACGCCTGCCCAAAAGATGCTATCCTCCACATCAGGAGGATATCAGAAGGGACCACCTCTGGCCATTCAGGAGAGCCAGTTCAAGGCCAGACAACAACACGGAGGACAAAGGCATGGACAAGCCTTTGCTTTAGCTGCAGTTGCCGAAGAACCTGAAGGAGAAACCATCGCAGGTACCATTTTAGTTGCATCATTACCTGCAACCGTATTATTTGATTCTGGCGCAACCCTGTCATTCATATCTAGTAGTTTCGTAGCCATGCACAAACTAATCACTTCCCCGCTACCCAAGTGCTGGAAAATTCTAACTGGAGGAGGAATTGTTCCAGTTACCAACATTATTGAAACATGTTCAATAATTGTTTCTAGTAGAGAGCTAAGAGCGCGATTTTTGGTACTCCCAATGCCAAATTTCGACGTTGTCTTAGGCATGGACTGGTTAATCCAGAACAATGCTATCCTAGACTGCCGAAAAGGTAGTATCATCTTTAGACCACCCGGGCAACCTGAATTCGAATACGTACGAGGTACCATCGAGCAAGGAGTAAGCCAGACTCCTGGAACTTACATGGCAATGGAGATAGAACCCCCAGCACTCATTGCAGAATTCGAAGACGTATTTCCAGAGGAATTGCCAGGCCTACCACCTGACAGAGAAGTAGAGTTCACTATTGAGCTGATACCCGGAGCTGCACCGGTATCCTCAAATGTGTACCGACTGGCAAAGAAGGAGCTTGACGAGCTGAAGCTGCAACTTGAAGAACTGCAAATCAAGGGATTTGTTCGTCCTAGTGCATCACCCTGGGGAGCACCAGTGTTGTTTGTACCAAAGAAGGACGGAACATATCGGATGTGTATTGATTACAGAGCCCTCAACGCTTTGACAATCAAAAACAAGTACCCCTTGCCGCGAATTGACGATCTGTTCGACCAACTGACGGGAGCTGTGGTATTCTCAAAAATAGACTTGAGATCTGGCTATCATCAGGTCAAAGTACGGAGAGAAGACATTCCAAAGACAGCATTCAGGACCCGCTATGGTCATTACGAGTTCCTGGTGATGCCGTTTGGACTGACTAATGCACCAGCCGTATTTATGAACCTGATGAACAGAGTCTTCCACCAATATCTGGACCAGTTCGTGGTAGTCTTCATCGACGACATCTTGGTGTATTCCAAAAGCCACGAGGAGCACGAAGAGCACTTGAGACTAGTGCTAGAGACGCTGAGACGTGAGAGCCTTTTTGCTAAACTAAGCAAGTGCGAGTTCTTCCTTGATCGTGTCGCTTTTCTGGGACACGTGATCACAGGAGAAGGCATCTCGGTGGACCCAGCAAAGATCTCATCTGTCGAGACATGGCCTACCCCTACCAACGTCTCAGAGGTGAGAAGCTTTCTAGGACTTGCCGGATATTACCGGAGGTTCGTAGAAAACTTTGCAAGAATCGCAGAGCCAATTACCCGTCTTACCCGCAAGGACCAGGAGTTCATCTGGTCTGAGGAATGCCAGACAGCTTTTGATGAGTTGAAGAAGCGTCTGACTACTGCCCCCATCTTGACCATACCATCCGGATCCGGAGGTTTCGTCATCTATAGCGATGCATCCGGAAAAGGATTGGGTTGTGTCTTAATGCAACATGGGAAGGTTGTAGCTTATGCCTCAAGACAATTGAGAACTCATGAGAAGAACTACCCCACTCACGACTTGGAGCTTGCCGCCGTCATCTTCGCCCTGAAGCTTTGGAGACATTATCTATACGGCGAACGAGTAGAAATATTCACCGATCACAAGAGCCTGAAATATGTCTACACTCAGAAGGACCTGAACCTAAGACAAAGACGATGGCTCGAAGTAATGACAGACTTCGAGATCGATCTGCAGTACCATCCAGGAAAGGCTAATGTAGTGGCTGATGCACTAAGCAGAAGACCATCGGCATTCTTTATGATCACCCAACCAGGTCTGCTGAAAGATCTAGAAAAGTTGGGAATAACGGTCATTATGCCAAGAATTGACGGTCAATTATCGAACTACCAGCTACAATCAACATTGGTCGAAAGAATCAAAGCTGCTCTACCAGCAGATGCAAGATTTCAGAGGCTTCGACAAAGAACAGAGGCTGGAATCCAGACAGGATGCCGCATACACGAAGATGGGACGCTAAGATGTGGAGAACGTCTTTATGTTCCAAATGGAGAACTTCGTGAGGAGCTGATGTCAGAAGCTCACAACTCAACATACTCTATACATCCTGGAGGCACAAAGATGTACAGAGATCTGAGACAATACTACTGGTGGCATGGAATGAAGCGAGAAATAGCACGCTTTGTGGCAAAGTGCCTGGTGTGTCAGCAAGTCAAAGCTGAACATCAGAGATCAGCAGGTCTACTTCAACCCCTCCCAATACCCGAGTGGAAATGGGAACACATTACGATGGACTTTGTTACGGGCTTCCCAAGAAGTCCCAGTGGTCGTAATGCTGTATGGGTGATCGTAGATAGACTCACAAAGGCTGCTCATTTCCTACCTTTCAGAGTCGGACAATCTACCGAAGTCTTGGCAGACATGTACATGAAGGAGATAGTGCGTCTGCATGGAGTACCAGTCAGCATAGTATCTGACAGAGATACGAGATTTACATCGTACTTTTGGCGAAGTATGCAAGAAAGTCTTGGTACCCGCCTTAAGTTCAGCACCTCGTACCACCCGCAAACAGATGGCCAATCAGAACGCACAATCCAGACACTTGAAGATATGCTGAGAGCCTGCATGCTTGATTTCAGCGGATCATGGGAAGATCATTTGCACCTGGTAGAATTTTCCTACAACAATAGCTATCAAGCGAGCATTCAAATGGCTCCCTTTGAAGCATTGTATGGCAGGAAATGTCGTTCTCCAGTATGCTGGAGCGATGTTGGCGAAAGACAGATCTTGGGACCAGAACTGGTTGTTCGTACAGTGGAGAAGGTAAAGAAGATACAAGGACACCTACGAGCTGCACAAGACCGACAGAAGCACTGGGCAAATGTTCATCGACGACCTTTAGAGTTCCAAGTGGGAGAGCATGTGTTTTTAAAAATCTCACCCACCCGAGGTACTATCAGATTTGGAGGAAGAGGAAAGCTGAGTCCAAGGTACATTGGACCCTTCGATGTACTAGAACGCATCGGAGAAGTTGCCTACAAACTAGCCCTACCTCAGACTTTGGAAGGAGTGCATGACGTCTTCCACGTATCCCAGCTGAGGAGGTACATTCCAGACCCGAGTCATGTACTGAACCATTCAGAGATCACCGTCGGCCCAAGCCTATCGTACCAGGAGGAACCTGTAGAGATCCTAGATCATAGCGAGAAGGTGTTGCGAGGCCAGACTATCCCTCTAGTTCGTGTTGCATGGAGACATCATGCACCAGGTGAATCAACCTGGGAACGAGAAGAGGATATCCGACAACGGTTTCCCCATCTATTTCCAAACCAGGGTATGTCCTAATATTTCAAAACAATATTTCATTTTTATTATATGTCTGTTTTTATTTCGAGGACGAAATATTCTAAGGAGGGTAGATTGTAAACTCCCTCGACCAGATTTCAGTAATTTAGGATTAATTTTAGCTAATTAGAATTTCTGTAACTTTTAAAAATTTATTTTGTTTACATATCCTATTAATTATGCACCTGTACTTCACATAATTAATTAGAGCATTACACTAGCTGT
>JAYESA010000019.1:16843813-16916313 GCA_036927795.1 Iris macrosiphon | reverse complement strand
CACAGGACGCGATGCCCCGAACAGTTTGTCCGGACACCGAGAGGGTCATACAGGCTTCGCAACGCAATTTGCGAAATCGAAATCCGAGCTACGAGCAAGAAGATACACGCACCTGAACTGGGTCAAAAAACAGGGTTCTCATCGTGTCCGACACGACACAGGAGACGTGTCCTGTGTCCGACACGCGGGGGGGGGGGGGGGAAGAATTAGGAATTAGGGTTAGGGCTTGGAGGTTCCCAGGCAGAGCTCCGACGGGGGCGGCCGGCAGGAGGAAGGCTGGGGCGGTCGGGTCTTCGCCGGAGGCGGCTCGCGGAGGCGGCGGCGCTCGAGGGGCGGCGGCGGCGTTGAGCTCGGGCGGCTCCGGCAGGCTGCTGCGGGCCGCAGAGGGAATGGGGAAGGAGGAGGAGAGGGCCGGGGCACGGCGAGGCGCGGCGAGGCAGGGCGGCGAGGTGGCGGTGGCGGTTCGTGGTGGTGGTGGCGGAGAGGAGCGGTGGACGGCGGGATTTCAGGTGGCCGGAGGGAGGAAACTAGGGATTTATAGGCTGAGCCGCGGGGGGGTCGAGGCCGGGAATGGCGAGGGTCGAGGCGGCCGGTGCGGGGTCGTGGGAGAGCGGCGGACGGAGCGGCGACGGCGCAGGCGGCGGAAGCGGTGGGGGAAGCGGGCCGCAGAGTCGGGGTCGTGGGGGTGCTAGCGGGTCGGGCTAACGGGCGGGTATGGCCGACCCGACCGACCCGGTAGCCACGGGCTTGGGTTTGGGCCGGTGGGCCGGTACTGGGCTGGGCTGGGCCGGGTTGAATAAAAATAGTAATAATAATAATAATAAACAGTAATTAATAAATAAATAAATAATTAATTAAATAAATAATTAAATAAATAGTTTTAGGTGTTTCAAAAATAGGTCCGGGGCCCAATAAATTTCAGAAAAATTGTCCTAAGTCCAGTTTTTCATTTTACATCCAAAAATATTATTTCCATAATATTTATTATTAATTAAAAATTATTTAATATTTAAAACCCTGTTTTTAAATTACAGAAAATTCCCAGAAAATTCCAGAAAATTGTGAAAAATTCAGTTTTGAAAATTTTGAAAAATCAGGGGGTTTACAATCTACCCTCCTTAAGAGGATTGCGTCCTCGCAATCAAAGAATAACCGGTCAACAGAGATGACGCGGTCGCAAACATCGTTTGGAAACACATCACAAGATACTTAGGGAAGTACCGTTTCCCTAAAAATTGAAAGTTTATACTTTCCAGGAAAATCTAGTTAAAACTATAACTTTTATCAAAACCAGGTTGTTATTAACAAGTTACAAATTACTAGGTTGGGGCTGAGGTCACGAACCAAGAGGCACGAGCTACAACAAGACTAGAAACGGATAACTACGAATCACTTACGCGCATTGGTTACTCCATGAGTCTGCGCGTTCTCCACTGTCATCGTCAGGACTTGATCGCGTCCTTGCAGTCGATTCTTCTGTTGTTGAGCCTGCTGGAAGAGTAGTTCCTGGGGTATCAAGGGTGGCCTCGGCTGATACCCTGCTGGAGCTGGTGGTAGGACTTCTTGAGCTTCCGTTTGCGGTGCTTCCAATGCTGGAGAGGCTGGTCTCGCTTGCTGGTTACCCTTTGGTGCTCTGTCTCGACGCTCAGGGCATTCCTTTAATAAATGCTGACTGGATCCGCAGACTATGCATAATCTCTTCTTTCTTCTGCACTCGTCTTCAGTATGGCCTCGCTTGCGACAATATGGACAAACAGGTATTGTCTGCGGAGATGCTTCTGGTGGCTGGTGTACGTGAGGTCTTTTTGCAGCTTCTTCCTGTGGTGCTAAAGTGGAAGTCTGTTTCAGACTAGTCTCTCTCCTGATGACGCGCTCAATGCGTCGTGCTGCAGCAAGGACGTCAGAGTACGAGGTAGGTGCAACGGATCCAATTAATTTCTGTAGCTCAATGTTTAGTCCGTCGAAGAATTTCTCAGCCTTGTCTTCCTCTGTCGGGATCAATGTTGGAGTGAAGCGACTTAGACGAATGAACTCAGCGTTGTACTCTTCCACCGTCTTGGTATCCTGCGTGAGGTTATTGAACTTGTCCCGAAGTTCTGATCGAGCGATAGCTGGAATGTACATCTCCTAAAAGAGTCTAGAGAACTCTTCCCAAGTGACTCGGTCTGGTCCGAGCCGTGTCTCCTCGGATAGCCACCAGTGATGTTTATTGTCCGTCAACTGCATTCTGACAACAGTCATCCAACGTTCCTTTGGAATTTCAGCTGCTTCTAGTTGATGTTGAGTGTTGGTGAGCCACTCATGAACTTCAGTGGGCTCTTCCTTGCCTGAGAATGTACGGGGCTTCAGCTGTCGAAAGTCGGTGATAGAGCCCATTGTTGGCCGTCGAGCTGGTAGGTTGGCCTGCTCCAGTGCAGTTATTAGGCTGCGACTCAAAGCCTCTTGTTGAGCTTGCATTATTGCATAGACCATTTGGAACATCTGCTGTCCGTCCATGGCCTTCCCTGGTGGTGTCACTACCACGTTCCGAAACCGGGGGTATTTTCGACTTTTTATAATATTTAATATTATTAGTTACAATTTAGTAATTTCATGATAGTATATTTGATTTTTAATAATTATGAGTGATGTGTAATTTAAATATAATATTATTGCAGTGTTAATTTATTTTTAAGCTAGTAGACTTGACCTAGAAGCCTAGTAAATGAACACCTGTCGGAATTATGGAATTTTTTGTATTTAATTATTTATCTAGAATTTATTTATTGGAGATTTTAATTAATTACCGTATTTTATTTAATTATTGCGCATTGTCTTTGCTTCGACATTTGGAGCGCTACCCTGACTTTTACCTTCCAACAAATTTCATAATCTTGTCCTAGACATGCCCGCCTTCCATTCTGCTATTTTTGCAACTCATAATTATGCTCTCTGTACCTTGTTTCAAGCCGCACAAAAATCGTCGCGGACGTTATTTAATAAATTCATATTTTGTATCGTTGTGCGTTCCAATTGAAATTGGAGGCAATCTTGACCTATTTTTCGTGTGGCCCAAATTAGGATAATATTCCGTTCTGAGTCGTCTTCATTATTGGTATTGATGACCTGACCTGATTTTGGTCCCATGTACTCCTAATTAATTTTTGAACACAACTTATATTTTATTCTAATTAAATTGAGGATACTATTTTAACCAATTCTGAAATCCCAATTTAATTCCAGTGCCCTGCTATTTGATCCCACACCAAACTTACAGCGCCCCCTGACCCTACAAAATACCGGACACCGAATCGCCCGCCAAATTTTCGTCATTTCATGCGTCTGTGCAAATACCTAAATTTAAGGGGGTTAATTTGCAAATTTGCATTTTGGTGTCAACACCCATTTGATTAAAACAATAAGGGAGCCTAATAATTAATTAACTAGCCCCTCACCCTCATCCCCACATGAAATTCATTCATATTTAATCTGGACCACTCATTTAATTGAGTGCATCCTCACCCTCCATCAAAACCCTCTCCCCTATTTAATATCACATCAACCCTAATCCCTAGAAAACCTAGGTAGCCCACATCCCCAAGCAAGCCCCCATCTCTCCTCTCTCCAACGTAGCCTCCTTCCTTCCAATTTCTTTCTCCTCTTCTTCTCTTTTATTTTCTTCTTCTCTTCCTTCTCCTTAATCCTTTCTCCTTCTTCTTTTAAATTTTTTTTCATTTGTATTTGAAAGAGGAAGAAGGGGGGGGGGGGGGAATACTGTTCACCCCCCGTTCCTGTTCCCGGCGGCCAACTCCCCATCCTCGACGCGTCCGGCGGTCCCCGACTACCCCTGTGCTCCCCGGCGACCCCCCAACTCACGAGCTCCCCGTCCGGCCCGTGCGGCTGTCGACCCACCGCTCTCCACCAGTACATCTCCACCTCTCCGGCCCCTGCGACTTCCCTCTGCTACTCGGCCGACTCCCTACAGCCGGCCACCATCAGCCAACTCCGGCTGCTCCTCCCCCGACTCCCTGTGTACACCCCTCCGGCCGGCGGTTCTCCCCTCGACTCCTCCCCATCCTCCCTACAGCCGGCTACCACCACCATCAGCCCTCCTCCATCTCCCTCGCGTCAGCCGACCCCGGAGCACTCCCCCTATTCCCACCAACTCCGGCAGGAGCTGCCGCAGTCCGGCCACCCAGCCGACCCCCCTCACAGTAAGTTCTTCTTCTTCTCCCCTCTCCCTCCTTCTTTATATATATATATATATATATATATATATATATATATATATATATATATATATATATATATATATATAATGTATGTAGGCATGTATGTAAGTATAATTATGCATATGAATATGTATATTATTTATTTTTATTAAATTGTATAATTAAGTATGTATTTTAATTAATGTAAATACATGAATACGTATGAGTATATAAATACATATATAAGTATAGCATATATTAAATTAATGTGAATGCAATGTGTATATGTATTTGTATATATTAATGTGTAGGTATGTGTATAGTATTATTATTAATTAATGTTAATACGCTTGTATAAGCATAGTATATATATATATTTTAGTATACATATATATATAAACGTATTTTGGTGTATATGTATATGTATGAACATTTAATATGATTTATATATATATATACATATTTAAATATGTATATGTGTATTTCCTTTAACATATATATGTATGTATTTTGGTATAATTATATATTGGTAGAGTATATATATTAAATTAATATATTTGGTATAAATATGTGTACCTATATATATATACATGTATAAACATATTTCTGGTATGTAAAATATATAGTATATATATATAACTGTATTGATATATATATGTACTTGTAAAACATATTTTGGTATAATTACCTGTATATAGTATTGTATTATTTTGGTATGTATGCATATATATATATATATATATATATATATATATATATATATATATATATATATATATATATATATATATATATATATATATATATAATATAAGTTAAGATGTATTTTGGTACATGTATATTAGTTTATATATATGAGTGATGTATATTTTTCACATAAATAAAATATATTCCACTTATGTACATACAGTTATACATATTTTGGTATAACTATATATATGTATTAATTTTAATTATTGATAATATGGTTAATTGGTAAATCTACTAGATGACCCTAGTTGACTAGTGCCCTGCCTGGCATGGCCCTGAGGCCAGTGTTTTGACTGTGTGTTAGCGTAGCTTCTAATGTAAATGTTATATTGTGTTATGTCTATAGGACTGTTGGTTTACCCAGGGGATACTCTGGAACAGGACATCCATAATTACCAGCTAAGGACCCAAGGCAAGTACATTCTCTGATAATTTCCAATTCCTTGATAATTTCTATAAATTAAATAATCATGAAATGTTACATCTGAATCCTTGACACTGTGTTACACGGACTAGTATAGCTTGGATCTGCAATCATGAGATGTTACATTGATTATCGTATTGACATTGTACACGACATGTATATTAGACATCGTACATGATAGATTGGACTTGCTCGTGTATCGTGACGTGTCATGGTTGGATCCACAGTACTAGTTGGGGGCGGGGAAGTAGTTAGTAAGAAATGTGATCATAACCTCTTATTGTAGTATAGAACAATGTAAGTGTTAATCATGCTCTTCACCCATGATTAGCCAGGCCCTGTAGCTATCGTACATGTTCCCAAGCCGATCACATTTTGAAACTACTATTTCAAACACTTAGAATAGATTACAGTTCCCTATTTTAAATCATATACTACATCACCCATATATGATGCTGTTCCTTGTTCTTTTCATTTTCATACATGCACTGACTATATCATATTGCCTATTGCCTGTCTCTTTATATTGCCTGTCTCTTTATATTGCCTGTCTCTCTTTAATTGCCACTGCATTTATTTCACTATCTTCTCAGTAGCTAGCATCACATGTTTATTGCTTTATAGTCCTTATCAATCTAATGGAACTGTTATTTGAGATTGTGCTTTGCTCCTTCCTGACTGGAAATATTTTTCCAGACTATGCCTTAGAGGACCGCTGTCCGACACTTTATGGATCATATGGTGAGTAGCTGCACTTGGGCTTGATAGTTAGTTGTGATTCCGAGAGGCCTAGCCGGAAATTACTATATTTTAGTTAGTTCTTTCAGTAGACTATTTGGTACCGGATTTGTCTCCGGCAATTTTATTGAGACTTGGATATTGTTGAGTTTGATTATTATCTTAGACTTGTGTTGTATTAAATTTTGTTTCGCTATCTTATCGTGCTGTAATCCTGTGATTGAGTATGTGTCCATTTTATTGTGTCATCTGTGCCTCCTTATGGAGATTTGATGCTTGTGTGAGATTGGCTAGATAGTACCAAGACCTTGACAGCGTTCTACCGCCGATGCTGCGGCGTAGACTGGACGTACCCACGCACTCGTGCCCCTAAACCGGGTACGGGTCGTGACAGGTGGAATTACGGGCATTGATGGAGTAACCAGCGTCGTTGGTGGAATGTCATCGTGCTGGATTCTCGGGGCATGTTGTTGAGCTGACTGTCCTCCATCCACTGGTGTTACTTCGTCTTCATTGGTTAACTCAGCATCTCGTGGTGACATTATGGGAGTCTCGCCGTTTGCTCGTGCATCCATAACCCTGCAACCAAAATAAACAATAAGAGGCGCACAGGAATCAAGGCAGGATGCAAGTCGAGGAATTAATTCGAAGTCGATATGGATATCAAGAACGTTTCAAGCAAGTGGATGAGATCCTAAGAACTTATCCTATTCTTATTGCAGGCATGCTCGGTCCCTAAGTTGAAATCGAACAATTTGGTCGTAGACCTGCATGGGCCACCACAAAAACCATGTCACGCCCCAGTCCCAAATTGCCGAGGGACTGAGCACGTGGCAATGGCCAGCAGCACGCACCGATGGACAACCCAATTTAATGGATCCATCAGGGCATGCTTAAGCTGTAGTCTAACAGGAATTAGGGCAATTATTATAAGACTCAGGTTATTCTATTCTCATCCACAACAGATAATCACAGATAAAGACAGAGTAATACAAATAGAAATAACTGTCAAATCTCAATAAATTCCTCGGGAAATAATTCGAGAATATGTCTGGTACAACAATACAAATAGACAGGAAATAAACAACTGGAAATAGAAATAACTGACTACATACAGCCACTGCTCAGGAGAAGTCCTCTGGTGCTGGCTCGTCCTCAGGTCCTGGTACAGCTCTTGGAAGGGCTCTTGTACGGTGTACCTCTGGATGGATCTCCTCGGCTATACCTGGGGACATCATCCGGATCCAGGTCCTCAGGGGACAGCAAGGTACAGAAAATACAAGCCAAAATAAATGCAGTGCGGCAATAAATAAGAAATAGGGTAAACTAGGTAACCAGCTAAGTGATATGCAACATGAGAGCAATACAAGAACTCAGGCTGAAACTACTACAAGCTCTGTGTCGGGGAGCCGGTAGTAGTGATATCATGTAGTTGTCTAGCTCGTAGTGAGACTTAAAACGCCGGCATAATATACAATCAACCTATAGCCTGTGTGTCTCTGTCCACCCAATGTAATCACGCATTTCATGACCATAATATCTCATGTCCATGTCAGCGGGATTATAGCTAATGCAGCAAGTCATAGTGTCTATAAAATATCTCTGTCCAGTCCTGCATCCTATACAGAATCACCATGAATGTCTCAGGAAGACTCTGTCTCATGAATAGTGTCAAGTGTCCTGGGTTCTGGAGTACTTGATAAGACAAGTACGAGAATTATCGGGTCTCGATATCCATCTCTATGTGACGTTACACAACTTCGCGTACGGAGTTGGCACCCGACTGGTAATCGGACGCTAAGTACGCCACTCGGTCCTGGGTTTTAACAGTTAAACAGGTTTATATGCATTTAAATAAGAATTCAGGCAAGTTCTATAACAAGAATTACTACAATTTGGCAAGCTTTACTTGCCCACTGATGTATAAACAAGTCAAGGAAAATAGTAGCAAGCTGCAGAGTTTGGCAAGGTACACTTGCCTGTGGTTCCGGCTCTGATTTCGGCTCTGACTCCAGTTGAATTTGCAGGCGGCACTCCGGTTGCTGAAACAAATATCACCATCAGATCCAAAAAATATCAATCAGCTAGAAACGCCTGTCCTTGGGTCCAATTTGAAGACAAGGGCAGCAACGGCAGTTTCGGGTCAAAACGGGGTCCACATGCGGGCCCGCTTTGCACCGAAAAATGTGTCCGGGTCAAAGGTCTCCAAATTCACCAAACTTAGTGTCAACAGGTCAGGAACGATGATACGAACCCAACGGAACTTCCAGAATTGGATTCCGATGAGCCGATCACAAAATCGCCCGTCGAGCGGGGCCTGTGGGGCCCACGACACGCGATTTCGTCAACGTTCTCAGAATCGAACCAAACTTGACCCACAGGACCAGCGTATCGCTAGGAGTCCGATGGCACAAGTTTCGTTTCAACCCGACGTGTGTACACAAAGTTAGGGCGCATTCCAGAAAGTACAGATACGGGGCGATGTCTGCGGATACGCGTTGATTCCGGTGTGCACGCACACCCGAATCAGCTTCCGCAAAATCTCACACGTCCGTATCGACGATGCGCACGTATCTGTGAAGACCGCGCGCGACCAAGTTGTCCCGTTTGGCGGGGCGTACTCAGTTCCGGGGTGAAACAGGGTCTGATTTTTTTTTCTGTTTTTGGATCGCGGTGTGCGATCACCACAGGACGCGATGCCCCGAACAGTTTGTCCGGGCACCGAGAGGGTCATACAGGCTTCGCAACGCAATTTGTGGAATCGAAATCCGAGTTACGAGCAAGAAGATACACGCACCTGAACTGGGTCGAAAAACAGGGTTCTCGTCGTGTCCGACACGACACAGGAGACGTGTCCTGTGTCCGACACGCGGGGGGGGGGGGGAAGAATTAGGAATTAGGGTTAGGGCTTGGGGGTTCCCAGGCAGAGCTCCGGCGGGGGCGGCCGGCCGGAGGAAGGCTGGGGCGGTCTGGTCTTCGCCGGAGGCGGCTCGCGGAGGCGGCGGCGCTCGAGGGGCGGCGGCGTTGAGCTCGGGCGGCTCCGGCAGGCTGCTGCGGGCCGCAGAGGGAATGGGGAAGGAGGAGGAGAGGGCCGGGGCACGGCGAGGCGGGACGGCGAGGTGGCGGTTCGTGGTGGTGGTGGCGGAGAGGAGCGGTGGACGGCGGGGTTTCAGGTGGCCGGAGGGAGGAAACTAGGGATTTATAGGCTGAGCCGCGGGGGGGTCGAGGCCGGGAATGGCGGGGGTCGAGGCGGCCGGTGCGGGGTCGTGGGGGAGCGGCGGACGGAGCGGCGGCGGCGCAGGCGGCGGAAGCGGCGAGGGAAGCGGGCCGCAGAGTCGGGGTCGTGGGGGTGCTAGCGGGTCGGGCTAGCGGGCGGGTATGGCCGACCCGACCCTGTAGCCACGGGCTTGGGTTTGGGCCGGTGGGCCGGTACTGGGCTGGGCTGGGCCGGGTTGAATAAAAATAGTAATAATAATAATAAAAAACAGTAATTAATAAATAAATAATTAATTAATTAAATAAATAGTTTTAGGTGTTTCAAAAATAGGTCCGTGGTCCAATAAATTCCAGAAAAATTGTCCTAAGTCCAGTTTTTCATTTTACATCAAAAAATATTATTTCCATAATATTTTAATATTGTTTATTATCAATTAAAAATTATTTAATATTTAAAACCCTGTTTTTAAATTACAGAAAAATTCCAAAAAAATCCAGAAAATTGTGAAAAATCCAGTTTTGAAAATTTTGAAAAATCAGGGGGTTTACAATACCGACGATAAAAATAGTGGTAATTTAATAGAAAATATAGATGATAAACTTGATGATAATGTTGATAGTTTAAACAATTTATTCATTGGAAGAGAATTTATGAATCGTCATGCATTTAGAAGTTTTATTAGTGATATAGCAATTGCAAAAAAAAATTGTTGCAGGGCTACTAGAAACAATGACAGCAAAATTTTATATAAATGTAACGTTTCTAGTTGTAATTGGAGAGTGTACGCTAAAGCCATTGGCAACGGCAAAATATTTGTCATTAGTACGCTAGAAAATGTACATTCTTGTTTAGGTGGACTTACAACGAAAAATTATCCATTAGCGACAACTATATGGATTAAGAATAAGATTATTGATAAAATTCGTGATAATTAGTCGTATAGTCCATCGCATGTTATAAAGGATATCTATAGGGAACACCGAATACATATTAAATATTGTAAAGCTTGGAAAGCTAGAGAAATTGCTCTATCAGCAATAAATGGTAGTTATATTGATGCATATAGTAGTCTTGAATAATATGCTTTTACAATCATTGAGACAATCTAGGTAGCAGATGTTATATAAAGACTACAGAAAACAATAAGTTTCAAAGAATTTTTATTTGTTTTAAGACATGCATTGATGACTTTTTAAGGGGAGTTTATCTGTGATTAGTACTGATGCTACATTTCTTTCCTCTAAATTTTAAGGTATTTTATTTATTGCGTGTGCTCATGATCCTAACTATCAATTTTATCCAATTGCTTATGATGTTGCTGAGAGCAAAAACACGAATTCTTGGACTTGGTTTTTAAACGGTTTGAAAACATCTTTTGAAGGTAGTTTTAATGTGTGTGATACAATTTCTTTTATATCAAATAAACAGAAAGGATTAATAAATTTCATACGTGCTACTTTTCCAGAATTACCTCATTTTTATTGTATTTAACATTTTAAACAAAATTTAAAACAAGTATGTAGATTATCTTAATTTTAACGTAAATTAGACTACCTTGCAATATGTTATAAAGAGACATATGCGTATATTTGCTTTGAAACAATTAAGGCTGTAAACATCGATGTTTACAATTGGCTTGTTGGAGTAAATGATGAAACTCGTGTTTTATCACACTAGATAACAACTTATTCTCCTTGTCCTAGATTATATATTAACACGTTGAACCTTACTGAATGCTTCAATAACTGGGGTAAAAACTTACGCGATAAACCAATAACAACACTACTTGATGGTATTCGAGCCAAAATTATAACACTTTGTTGGCCCAATGTTTATGTTGAGTTTTTGAATATGGCTAATCGATTAAGTTTAGCATTATGGTAATCAATCAATCACTATACTATCTTCTACTTAAACTCCCCACCCCGTCCTTGCTGCTGCTTCTTCTTCTTCTTCTTCTTCTTCTTCTTCTTCTTTTCCTCCTTGTTAGGACTGTAAACAAAATTGACGGTCCTTCTGTCAAATTTTTTTACAGTTCTAATTATTTAGGACTGTAACAACTGTCAAATTGTGATAGTCTTGAAAAAAAAAAATTGACTGAAAAATAAAAATTATTGGATTTTATATGAGGATTTGGATTGTCCTCGAATAAAAAAAATTAAATGATAAACTTGTAAATAAATTAAAAAAAAAAAAAGAGACTATTCTAAACAATTTATGTTATTCATTTAGAATTTGTCTTCAAAAATTATAATTCCTATCATTATTTTTTTCGATATTCAGAAAGACGAGAATAGTTAAGAGTACATATTTGAGCATAATAAATAGTCCAATACTAAAATTTTATAATAAATACAAAAAAATTGAGACGGAGAGTGAATTTTTTCTTTCCTTTTCTTTGCCATCTAAACACGAATATTTTTTTCCAAGTTTCTAATTCCATGTGGCATTAGATTACATAGTTTCTTTCAACATTCTATTTTAGAACCAAAGCGATTTCTAACCTTGGTCACGAACCAATGAGTTTCCGGTATATAATCTTATGGTCAGGATTTAAAAAAAAAATCTATTGCCACACCAGACCGTCAAAAGTGTTGAATGCTAATATACCGAGAGAAGACATTATCTGAGCTGACGTGGGACATGATGAAACGACCGTGCATGATACTCAACGGCAAGGACGTCGTGCGGACGAAGTCCCGCACCATTCTACCACGGGTATAAACGACGGCCGACCACGCGTCCCGTCGTTCGTTCGGCACCGTAAGGATGTCGTGAAAATGTCGTACGGACGTCGTCAAAAACGGGTTGCTGGACGGCATCGCCGTCGTAGGCGTCGTTAAGACGTCGGGGGCGCCACTTCGGCATCGTGGGCAAAGCGAGACGCTGAGTTACGGACGTTGAAAGACGTCATGGCCGTCTCGTGGAGCTCTGGAGCGTACGGAGTGCGCGAGGTGTGCGTTACGGACGATGATGAAAATGCCAGTGTGCGACGCACACGACGAGTCTGATTCCCTAATAATGACCGGCATAGATGGGGATGGGAACTCCTATCAAACTGAGTCTGTGGCGTACTGAAAAAAAATATATATATATACCGAGATGAGTTCAGAGCCAAGATTTTTATTTAGGTCCTTTGCCTATACAATTAAGTGCATATATGGTCCCAAGCAAGTGACTTCTGGCCAACCCACAAGAGGAGAGGAGAGAGGAGGAGGTGCAACAATGCCAACAAGTGATGCATAAATACTACCAAAATGAAAAATCAAATACAGCCTGGAGAACAACAACCAGACCCATGTGCATTGTACAACAATCCAACATTCACCAATCATCGAATGTTCAACTAAGGGAATACACATTAATTATGGCAAGATATTGTATAAAACTTCATCACCACACGCCACCAAGAGAGCAACAAAATTTAAGTATTAGAGATTCTCTTCTTCCTGTAATGAGGATAGGAAGAGCATGCATTATTGCTAGTTGGTAAGCAAGATCCCTTTTGCCAACCAGCCTAATTTAAGTATGATAAGTCTGCGAAAGCAACCTCTCCTCCCCCCCCCCCCCCCCCCCCCCCCCCCCCCATAATGTGGTAATTCTAAACATGACTAGCCAACTACTTTTGGGGTTGTAGGCTAGCACAACAAAATTAAGAGCCATCGTACTTTCTGCAGTACTGGACTGTCAAAATTGTTTACAGCTCAGACTACGAACAAAAACTTAAAACAACAGATGTAAGGACTTTAAATTTGTGCTACGAAGCACGAGTATATTTTGCACTTTTATCTGAAAGCTGGAAGACTCGACTTGTGCTGGGAAACGCAGGGTGATTCGAATCGAAGTTTGGCCCGTAAGGTTGGTTCGCTAGCTATTGGATTGATCCATATGCCTTAAAAGTAATAATTCATGTAAGGTGTAAACAATTCTAATTATGTACATGATCCTACATCATATTTGATACGAGACTAAATGATCAACTCCATTGTCATCACCTTAAACAAGGTACAATCCCTTTAGACTTGTGCACGAATTAATGGTCCCAACCAGTCCAGTTTATACCAAGAAGCTGGGTCCAAGTTCCTTAATTATCGTTTACTAGGTATTGGAGTTATTTGAGGGTAAAGTAAGAGATAATTAGTCCAAAGGCATTTTTTATTGTAGGTAAAGTAAGAATCATGTTCAGAGATCAGTGATATAAACCATATAACTACGTCCCTTTTCGGTCTCATTTGTAAAAAAGTTTACGGTTACGTCTCGTTTGGTTCGCAGAATCATGACATTAGGAAAAAAATTTATTCATTTTCTATATTTTGACGTCAAAAGAATGTAGGAGAGAAAAAAAAGTGATTTCTAATGGAAACAAAAAATAATTCCCTTCACCCATTCAAGAATTTATTTTTTTACTTTAAGTATTTATTTTATCTTTTAATTTTTTTTAAAATAAAATATTTGATATTTTTTTTCTTTCGTGAGCCAAACGAAGTTATAATGTAAACATTTTTTCTCGTGAATTTCTTCTTGGTTATTAAGTGAGTTCACATGTGACATTTTCCACCAGTAATTCTCTACGTAATTTGGCGTGGGACTTTGTAGTTTTGTCAAGATCAACCCTCGGTTTGCGTAATGTTGTCTTTCACCCTCAGTTCCATCGTTATAGCCTAATTTAAGTATGGATGGTACTATCAGAAAGCTGCTTCTCTCTGTAAATGGGTTAATTGTAACATGACTGGCCAACAACTTTATATATACTAGTATATACGCACGTACGTTGCACGTATTCCATATTACTTAAAAAAAATAATAGTTTATTAAAAGAGCAAACGATAATTTTTTAATTTTATTATAGGTGGAAATATAATAGGCAGGAGCATGAAAGTTGGGAGAAATTAAATGATAGGAATAGGAAAGGTTTCTCTTATCTCTTGGGTTCATGTGCCTACTTTGCATGCATTTTTTATTAACTTTTGTTTTATTCTCCAAACTACCTACTTTGCATACATGCATATCTTTGTTTTATTAACGACCATTTCCCAAGTTGCCTCATGCATGCATACATACATTTAATACGTATTTAATTACTGTTTTTAATTACTTAGATATCCTTATCAACGTTAATACATATTGAAATGTAATGAAGGGTATTTTTGGAATGAAAATTTTTCACGGTGAAGCCTAGTTTTGACATTATATAGTAGAATAGATATATATATATATATATATATATATATATATATATATATATATATATATATAAGGAGAGAACCATATCTCCTTCTATTATGTATCACCAAATATTTTCATGTTTATAACCGTTAGATCTTGTTTAAGTCATCTAATTTTAACTGTTGATTTGAAACATTCAAATCAATGATTAAGATTAGAAGACTTAAACAAATATTCAATGGTTGATAACATGGGATAAATGTGGATCTCCCCTCTCTCTCTATATCTCTCTCTCTCTATTTATATATATGAGATTTATGAGCTGATAAGCTTTACGGAAATGGTTAGCAAACATTATTTAGAAAAGAGAGTGGAAGCTCTAGGGCCATTTGATCGAGACAGCTTATACGGAAGATATCCGTGCGATGGAGATTGATAGACAAGCGGTGGAGGATTACTAGATCTGGAAAGACACATGGCGAAAGACGCTTTCAAGTTCAGTACGACCATGAAGCAGATACGGACCTATCACGAGAAGGTTGAATGGACGAAGATGGTTTGGACCAAAGGGACTGCAGTCAAGATGTTGTTGTGCTTATACAAATTGATCAAGAATATGCTACTTACTCGAGACGGGTTGAACAATTTTGGCATCCCATGTGAGAACATGAAGTGTTGTTTATGCGAAAAATATGATGAGACCAGAGATAATCTTTTCTTCGCTTGTGACGTCGCTTGGGAGATTTGGAGTGCGCAGATGTGTAAATTGGGACAAACTCGTAGTCATTGTAGGAGCTTGTTGCGGTCTTAAACAATATTACAATAATTTTTGGGACGGTGGTATGACACGTGTGGAGGGAACGCAACCGACGTATTTTTGAGGATCTTTCCCTAATTACTTTTGTTGTACAAAAAAATATAGATGCCGACATAGATATCTTAGACCCCAGATAACTCATTTTGTAATCTAGAATATATCTAAGTTGTAATCATCGTTGATCAATTATATATGGAATCAAATATCGGTCATTCGGAATTATGCCGTCACACTAGCCACTTGAACTAGAGGTCATTGACTATATCGATTGGGAAAGTGTATAAAGAGGGTTACAACATAACACGACACATACACACATGATGTTACAAGTGTAACGCCCCGCTCCGAACGGTTACTTAAGAAACACTACGCTGCTTCGACTCGGTTGAGAATCGAGTCTCGGAGAAACCTTACCGCCAAATCAATACGGACGGAGTGCAATGAACCCTTCGAATTAATCGAGCGGCTTCTATTGAAGTAAGTCCAAGAGTTTTGTTGGTTGCTTTGCTTCTTGGTTTTGTGTTGCTTTGTGTTTTGAGTTGCTTTCGATGACTTGGTTTTCATGATTTCGCTTTCTCGCTTGCGCGTTCTTTCGAATCGTAAGGGCAAGAGATTGAAGTATGCTAATCAAGTATTGTTGCATTTTCAGGATGCATAACCAAAGAGTGAACGTCGCTTAAGGATTCTCCATCCTCTCGTTCGATTCATTCGGTGAGTGGCTTAGGCCCTTCGATGAATCCTTTAGTCTGCATGCCTAATAAAGAATCTCTAGTTCACTTGAAATATGTTGTCTCACTAAAAAGATAAGCTAAAGAGAAAGAAAAGTATTGCATGCTTCGAGTATTGAACTGCTACCTTACTAGTTGCTTATGGAATGCTTATTGTCCCTTGTATGCTGTGCATTGAGTATTGTGGCTGGAAACTCTGGACTTGATCTAGAAATGAGAAGAAGAGATAGACTTGTGTGTGCATTGTTCATCAGTTGTATGATAGCATATTTTCTGATAGCGCTTGCATTCATGCATTTGGTCAGGACAACTTATGCACAAGGAATTATCTCTCGAGCGGTCCCTGGGGCACTGGGGATCGTTCGGCCGGAAAGAGATCTAGATACCCTGAGGCTTGAACATCCTTACTTACGGGAGGGTAGACTCGTCCATTAGTGAGATGGGCTTGTATGTCCCAACTGCTAATCCCGTGGAGGGGACCATCATATAGTTAGGACGCATGCTAGGTTTACCTTCTTGCATACCTAACAAATTGACGCCGATTTTCGATTCATAAGTTATTCATATGCAAATTGTGGCTAACTTGTGTGTCTGCTGCAGGGATAACCGCTCGGCTGTGGGTAAGAATTATCATATGCATATGCTATAAATTGTCTATGTTTCCTTGCATGAATTGTTAAAATGAAAATAGACAACCAGAAAGATCACCTAATAATGCTATCTTCATATGCTTACTTAGTGTGGATTTCTTAGGTGAGTTTGGCCTTGGTCGCTCACTAGTACATGTGGTAGTACTGACCCACGTTTGTGGGCAAATATTCAGGTGCTGGAAGCGAGAGTTTGGCAAGCTTCTTGAATCTGAATCAGTGTGTGTGCACCCTTCCTTAGGACTGTGTTCGTGCTGCTTCCTCCGCTGCTTACCTCTCCAGTGGGCTACTTCTTCTTCTGCTAGATGTTTTGCTATTTTGGTCCTACTACAAGGACGTAATGTAATGGACGTTGTGGCTAGATTTTGGGAATGTGAAAAGAGTTGTAAGCCTTTTAAGACATATTTTGTAACTCAGCCAAGCAAGTACTTGTAATCCTTATCTTCAAGTATTCAATAAAAGAAAGTATTTTGTGTGCTATCAAATGTGTTCAACTTCAGTTCTCTGCATTTATTCTGTGCCTATATATGTATATTTTCGTCTCTTTTGTGTCTTGTGCAGGTACGTTGCCTGGTGCAAGCGCAACTTAGGCTTGCACGGCATCGCGCCCAAGCGAGGACGAGCGGTTCCGTAGGGACCAAGCGAGGACGATCGGCCCCTACGGGATCGGGGCGCGACAACAAGCACAATACATGATATTAATTTTGGCATGTTCTAGTATAATATTGTTTATGACACGAGTCTATGATATGTATTTCGTCAAGGACTTTGTACTAATTAAGAAACATCAATATATTTTGCAATTTAATCTGTGATGTTGTTTGGTTCAAATTTGGGATAAAAATATCAGTTGTCCACATCCACGGAAAAGTAAAATCCAAGACCGTCCTCGAGAATTTTTATTTTTTTCCTAGAAATGTTGGTTGGATTCATTAATTATATTTTTTTGACGGTACCTCAATGACATCAATTGAAATTAAGTAACAATAACTCATAAAATTAATAAAAAATATTTGTGGAATGATAAACAAATTAAGATTTTTATTTCTGTTTGAACCAAATATAAGAATAAAAAAATTAAAATTTTCTGACAGTATATTTTCAATCTAATATTAAAATATTAAAAAAAATTTCCATAAAAATTATTGAAAAATGATCTCCTAAAAAGATCAAAACTTCATCCAAAGGACACCTAAAACACTAAAAACTATAGTTGTTTTGATCTTTTTGGTGTGCTAGACATACTACTCAATGTGTTTAGTCATTACTTTTTCTAAAGAACTCCAATAGTCTCTCTCTCTCTCTCTCTCTCTCTCTCTCTCTCTCTCTCCTTTTTTTAAGGATTGGAAAATAGACTTCCTCTTTCCAACGATATATATAATTTGCATGGAACTACATGCGCCCAGCCAGTCTATAGTTTCCAGGGGAAGTTGGATCAAGTTTCCTAGTTATCATTTACTAAGCATTAAATTAACAACATATAAATAACCATATATATATTTGGTCTCATTTGCAACAAGATATAGTTTTTAAGTGAATGCTTTCCAGCATAACTCAAATCTTCTCTAACCTTTCTTTTAAAGATTGTTTGGATTGGTGAACTAATATATATATATATATATATATATATATATATATATATATATATATAATCTAAAAAATAGTATTTTGCGTACGCTTTTACGATTATTCGTTTGTGTGCTTCGAAGAAGTGGAGGTTATAAGTAAAAAAAATTCAAAAGTGCGTTTGATTAATTGTTGAAGTGAGTAAAAAATGTATATTTTTTTGTTGAAATAATAAATCTTTTTTTTGTTAAAGTAGAGAGTAAGTAGTCTTCCAATCAAACACGCGTATTGGGAATGTGAGTTTTTTATTTTTGCACTCCACTTCGAAAGAAAAAAAAACACCGATGTCAAAACTCCAAGTTTGTGACAGACGAGATTTAATGTTTATATCAAGTTACAGTAAATCTTGTCTGTAAATCCTCCAACCAAACAAATAAAGTTGTACTAAATTCAAAATTTGACCACTTTGATGTTCCAAATCTGCGAACCAAACAGTTCTTTAGTGGATTTTTTTGGTTAATTAAGTGGATTGAGTTCATCTTCTCTAACATTTCATTTTCCACCAGTGATTTTCTGCCATCCGTATTTCTGAATGGGACTTGTAGTCTTGTCAATGTCAAACCCTTAGTCTCAGGCATGATCTGCCTAGGGTAAGCCTGCAAGCCATCGGACTTAGACAACCTCTCTGGCTAGGACAGCCTCCAGGCTCCTAAGTCCCCACCTCTCGACCAATAGAGCTTCCGCGGTCAATCTTAACTCTTTTATGTCAGTTGAACTAGCAATCCACAAGGTTCATATTTTGAGTTCCTACTGAAAAGACCTCAAGTAGTTCAAGTAGAAAAACTCGAAATCTGAATTACATGCCGTCGTCAGAACCGAAGAGTTTGACGCTGCTTTTTGGAGTCAAGTGACGGGACAACCAAATTTAACTTCAGCTAGGACAACCCAACCTAGTGGGCCGGCATTGGTCTCGGGACATCGTCTTTCACACAGTTCCGTTACGGCCTTGCAGTGTGATGACCCGTACTTGGTTCCTAACTGTCAACGAATCGAAAATATTGATAACGGTTGGCGATCGTAACTCGGAACTTGAATGTGTGGAAGTACACCGTACTTCTTTGCTTCTTGGAATGGAAAGTAAATGTATTGCCTCTAAAAAGAAGAATGTGTGACTTAGAAGCAAGAGGAAGTAAGGTGTGCAAGCAATGGTCCAAAGTTCGTTCGTTGTAAGTTCTTGAATTGAAGAAGTGTGGGGACTAAGTTATCCCCTTCTCTCTTTATTTTAGGGTGGTTAAGGTGGGACCAAAACCTTGTTTTTGTTTCTCAATCAAATTTATCTCCCAACACACACACAATAAATATATATATATATATATATATATATATATAATGTTGGCAGGATGGTAGGTTTAGATCATGTTGTTTGGAGACAGAATAGAACTCATCAGAACAGTCATTTCGACTATTACTTTGTACTGGCTCCAAACTATCATAATCCCTTTAGCTACTATTCACAAAATAGAACGTATGTGTGCTAATTTTCGTTGAAAAGGAAAAATTCGTACGATCAGTTGGAAGGAGCTGTGTTGGCCCCAAAAAGAGGGGAATAGGGTTGATGTCGCTTACTATGTTTAGGAAAACAGTCACCTACAAACTGTTCTGGAGATTCCTGTCTACCAAATCTATCTGGACGGATTGGATCAGAGGAAGGTACTTCCCTAAGAGAGATTTATGATCTGTCAAGATTAATAACAACTTCTCGGTGACGGTTAAAATGTTCATGGGGTTGAGGAGCTTGGTTAAACCTAGAATTACTAGGGTTATTTGCTATAAAAATCAGACGAGTTTGTGGCATGATCCTTGGATCAACCAATCCAGCTTGATTAATAGAGAGGGATGTCACGTATACGAGATAAAGGGATCCATTGAACATGTTAATTGTCTTATCCAGGAGGGAGCATGGGGCTTACATGGTCGGTGGATAGAGGTTGCTCATGCGGTTAATATTCGAGAGGTGGAGACAGAAGTGTTGGACACGGAGGATTACTGGATGTGGGAGAAAATGGATAAAGACACTTTCTGCTTTCGGAAGACCTTCAACCAAATCAGGAGCAGGAATCCAGACGTGGACTGGGCAGAACTGGTTTGGACTAAAGGATTAGCGGTTAAGAACTCCATATGTTTATATGAGATGATCCATAACCGACTACTCACTAGAGACCGTCTGAGCATGTTTGGTGTGGATTGTTCGGATAAGAAATGCTGCTTGTGTGGGTATATGGATGAGACCATGGACCACCTTTTCTTTTGCTGTAACTTTGTTTGGGATATATGGAATAAACTTTGCAGATGCTTTGGACTTCCGGCTACGCAGAATAGGGACCTATTGACAGTCATGAATGAGCTCAGAACACAAAAAGACAAAGGACCATGAGCATATAGATGACTACGGATGATTCTAGGTACGGTGGTGTGACATGTGTGGAGGGCACGAAACAAATGTATCTTTGAGGGGACTGGCTACCAATATAATTATTGTACAAAGACAAATACAAGCTGATATAGATATCCTAGATCAAAGATGAATTTTTTGTGTCTCAGTTGGGATGATAGTGTTGTAATATCTTGTTTTGATTTTTTTCCCCTCCTCCCGAGATCGAACCCTACCCACCCCTCCACGTCCCAAGCCTTTTACCACTAGGCTACTATCTAAGGAATATTATATATATATGAATTTTTTTTCTAGTATCTTTAAAATATTTTTAGAATAATAATTATTAGTTCTATCTTTTTTGGCCGTATGTCTTTAAACTGTTTAATTTTTTGCAAAATTTTGAAATAATATATACGGTTAAAAATAATAAAACAATACTACTGCTTAAGAAATATTTTGAAATGCTTTTCAATCTATTGGTACATTAATAGCTATATTGGCCCCCTCCCAACTTTTACTTTCCTTAGCTTGCACTTCCCTCTTACTTTTTGCCATCCTCTTATATTAAACTACTCGTTATATACTCCCATCTTCAGGTTGAGCCTTTCTCCTGCAGTGTCAGTCCAAAAAGACCCAATTCTGTACAAATGAACACTCTGAGGTGTTTTACTTGTAAAAGCAATTGGTATTCCTCAGTGCGCTTGTACTTGTTTATAATTTTCCTTTTATATACAATAATGCTAAGTTTACTACAAATACTTACAACATTCTTACAACCCTCTTATCCCCCTGCTACTTCAGCAATTCCTGGCCCCACCTCTCTCCCAATGAACGACCATCACGTGACATTCCGGTCACGTGACGATAACTCGGACAGCCATCGGATCCCACCTCTTCTTCCTCCTCCAATGGACGGCCGCCACGTGACGGTTGTAAGAGAGTTGTAGACATTTGGTTGTAGTCATAGCATAGCCCTTTTATATACGATTCACATACATAAAATGTCACATCGACGTTCTAGTTGATTGTATAAGTTTTAGTTTGCGGAATCACAACATTAGAAAAATAAACTCATTTTTTTTTTCTAGCAGAATGAAGGAAATAAAAGTAATTTTTAATGAAATCGAACTCGAGTGACTCTTGTGGTTATCGAGAAGATGTATAAGATTCCGGTTGGATGATTATAAATAGTGGAAGTGGGTCCAAAGACATGCAAATGCAGCATGCACAAAAAGTTTCGAACGTTATGTCGAGAAGTAAAAAATAATAATAATAATTTTTAATGATAGAAAAATAGAAAAAAAAAATGGTTTCTCTATCCACCTAAGAATTTATTTTTTTACCTTAAGTTTTTTTTTTTTTTTTTTTCTGCAAACCAAACGTTACTTAAAGGATTTCGGAGAGAACGTCAAGGAAATACCATTTTAGAAGAACAAATAAATATCTACAATACAATTGTAATTTTTCAAAACGTAGACGCTAAGATCAAACTATATATAAAGGGTTGCCCGATTTTTTTTTAAGAAAAAGTAACACTTTTTTTTATCCAAATGAAGTTTTGCTACAAATTGTCTACAAGATTCTCATATAGCCACCAGAAAGTTTAATTCCCATTGATCTTCTGCTAGATATTTTGGCCGCCTCATAGAGAACCCTACTTTTCGTCAACAATAACCATGGAATTAAATGTGTCAATTTTTTTCCCTATAAACTGTGTTAATGAGTGCCAGAGATTAGTACTTTACAAGAAATAAGTAACAAAATGGCAAGCAAAAAAAAAAAAGAAGAAGAAGAAGAAAAGAGTGCACAACTAATTTTGTTTCTCACTTTGATGCATTTATTTGACAGAAGAGAGCATCTCACGAGAGAGGAAGAACAGATCTTAGTAGAATCATGTTAGGTGTAACTAAGGATACATGATAATACATCAATAAATATATATTTTTATATAATTTTTTTGAGTAATGTTACTCGTACCTTCAAAATATTTCTCCAAATCATTTCTTCTTATGTGACTGCTGACGTTGCATGCTAAATAGCATTATGTAATAGCTGACATGACTGCTTACATAAAAAAATTTAACCCAAAAAATTAATAACCCAAAAATCTTCATTGTTAATATTAATGTTAATTAATTTTAATTTTAATTTTAATATTAATTTTAATGTTAATATTAATATTAATGTTAATGTTAATATTAATATTAATATTAATATTAATATTAATATTAATATTAATATTAATATTAATGTTAATTTTAATATTAATTTTAATTTATAATTTATCATGTCAGCTGCCACATTAATTGTCATGTAATCTGTCATATAAGGAGGGAAGATTTGGAGGAATACTTTAGAGGTACAAATAGTATTATTCAATTTTTTATAGCACATTAATAAATACACATTTTAATTAAAATAAAATTAATTTATTTAATGTGCTGATAAGAGTATCTATGTAAAATATATATTTATTGATACGTTTATCATTCATGTACCTTAAAACGCATGTTAACATAACCCATCTTAGTATTATCTTTGTGGAACCAATTGCATTTAAGAATGGTTGTTAATGGCTTTTCATGATCAATACCATTTTCAGGGTGTTTTGCCAATTTTCTAATCTATCTTTCTAGTTCCAACTTCTTCATCATCATCATCATCGTCATCATCATCATCATCGTGGTCCAATTCTTCATCTATCGCCACATATGAAATTTAAAATTTTTATATGATTTAACAAAATTTTATTATCGTTGTCAATTCGATTTCAAACATATACATTGTGGAGCAAATTTTTAGTCAAAATAGTTACGAGCATAATAGAACCATACTATAAAACATAGCTGACCAGTTTAAAATAAGTAGAACTATCTTTTGAACTACAGTTTAAGTTCATACAACAAAGAAATAATTTCTAAATCTTTTTATACTATAAAGAGTCTAGATAAAAGAGTATATAGGAAAAATAATGTCTTACAATTAATACTCGTCGAAATTATCTTTCTTACAATAAAAATTAGTATGTGTATGTTATTCTTTGAAAGATAAGAAATTAAGAATTATCATATTTTCTTCCAATATAGATTCATCAAAAAGTTTTGGGCAAAAAGTATAGTGACTAACAAAATCACAAATATGTTATATGTATATAGACGATATATGAGACCTGCATGAAAAACTAGCTTCACATTAAATTTTTATGTAACGTTTTGGTTTTGGAATCAGGACCTTGAAAAAAAAAATTAGTTTTTTCTGTTTAGATGTCGAAAGAAATAAGTATGAAAGAAAATGATTCCCAACGAAAAAAAATATTAAAAAAAAAAGTTCCTCCATCCAATCCAACGGTCAAGATTTACTTTTTCACCCTAAAGATTTACTCTTTTTTTTCAATTTTTCTTGCATTTCCAAATATCGAAAACAAAAATTGGTAAAATTTGCAATTTTTCAAAGAAAAATAAGGCAAAGAATTAAAAAAAAAAATCTTCCCTTTCCACGAACAAAAGGAGGCTTTAGTAGTTTAGTTGGTGATTCTCTGAGTTATAATGATAAATATTTGATGTACTAAATAGAGAAAGAAATTAAAATCCTCAATATTATTTGATTGATAACTAATATTTTCTATTTCTGATATTATTGATCTATAATGAATTAATTTTGTAATTGAATTGTATCTATCCAGTTGAGTCTCAAAGATGGTGGCAATGGAGGATAATTTAGTCTCTCATAGTGTAGAAGTTAGATCATGTGGTGTAGATAGCTCTACTCTTATAATGAGGCTTGGAACGACTCAAAATTGAGTCGTCAATGTCGTTTATAAATTCTCCATTATTTATTAAAAAAATTAAAACTACGTCATAAAATGTTAAAAAAAATATTTGCTATAAATAACGGTATGGGGAATCAAACCTAGTCAACCAAGAATGTCTCTCAACTTAACCACATGAGTTAGAAGAGATGTTTAGCTATAGTTATATAATATTATGTAGTTAAACAATTACTTAAAATTTATTAATTTTTAATTACGTGAGAATATACGTACGGTTTAGACGACTAGTCGTTTCAAGACTTTTTTATAAAAAATAGAGATATATCCATAACAAATTATAATAAGAATATAATAAAATCTATAACAAATCGTAATTAAAATATAGATAAATTTTGAGTTAACCCCCACTTTTTTTTACCATATTTAAGGGTGCACCCCACAGTTTTTCCATAATGTACATGTTCTCCCACATTTGTCGGGATCAGTCCAGAATTAACGGTCAACTGCTTTGACCAATTTTCTTTGACGAAAATGTCCCTCCTCATTTTCTTCTTCCTCTTCCATCCTCCCCCGTCCTCCCCGCAACCGCCGCCGCCGCCTGCCCCCGCTCTCCGCTACCCCCCTCCCCGCCATAGCCTTCGCCTCCGCTCCTCCCCACCACCACCCCACTCCTCCCCCGACGTCTACCCACACCCTCCCTGCGCTCGCCCCCTTCCCTTCCCCGCCGTCGACCCCCTCTTCCCGCCTCTGCGGGTAGCAGCAGCTGCAGCAATAGCAATGGCGGCGGGGGAGGGGAGGCGGTGGCAGGGAGGGGGGGCGGCGGCGGTGTCGGGGAGGGGGTCGGGGTTGGGGACGGGGGGCGACGGCGGTGGCGGGAAGGGGAGGAGGAGGAGAGGGTAGAGGAGATGGGGGTGGGGGGGGGGGGGGGGGGCGGGGGCGGCGGCGGTGGCAGGGAGGGGGTGGGGTGGGGAGGGAGGACGTCGGCGGTGGCTGGGAGAGGCGGGATGGGGAGGCAGGGCGGTGGTGGCGGGAAGGGAGGAGGGGGGGTAGGGAAGATTGAGGGACATTTTCGTCAAAAAAATTGGGTCAAAGTCGTTGATCGTCATGACTGGACGGATTCCGTCAAAAGTGGGAGTATCTTGTACATTATGAAAACAATGTGGGGTGCACCCTGAATATGGATAAAAAAAAGTTGGTAACTCAATTTTTTTCTAAAATATAAACGTATATATAACAAATTTTAATTCAAATATATTTAAATATTTAAACTATTTTACAATAATATTCATAAAAATTTTATTTTATTTGCAACACACGTGCATTTGCTAGTAATTATAATTAGTTAATACATATCTTACATGAGAATTTTTTTTTAAGCCATATGGGTCCAATTCAATATCACACCTCATGTTTCAACTTTGGTTATGGTCACACCGCATTTTCTCACATCTGGTTACAGGACTGACATGATGGTTTGGACGGCTCTTCTTGATTCGAGACACATTATGCTGAATGTTAATGCGTATAATTAATTTAGATTATACGTGTTCTCTTCTCAAGATGATATTGGAGCATTATGTCTGGATGTCGGACATGCATAACAAAAGCACATTTGACCTAATGCAAGTCTGGATGTCATAAATTTGTAGCAATAATGCATTAGACCTAATATTTGAGACAACTATACAAATTAACTTTATAGATAGATTCGACAAGGATTGATATTCATTTGTATTAGCTGACTGAACAGTACTCCAAGAGAGATAACAATGACATATAGTCGATCCATCCAGAAAGTGACATGAATGAACATATGGTTGATTCTATGGTCGAATTGATCGAGATCACAAATATTTGATATTCTCTTCATAGTCATATCAGCATAGGTTGTAAACTTTATCCAACGCCAACAAGTTTTGACAGGGATCTCTTGATCTCATCCTTTTTTTCTCGAATTGCTCGTTTGAAAAAATTAGGCAAAGTCTCTCGTAATCAGCAAGTATGAGACTGATAAAAGATGAATCAAATTCTTCAAAAAGTAAACTAAAGTACAGAATGTACTTAATTTTATTTCTTAATTAGACATTAACAACAATCTTTATCAATTATCGGCATGTGATTGCAACATAGCAGATGTTGGCACGAGCTGTATATCAAAGAGAAATTGGAGTAATTATAGGAAGGGAAATGGAAAGAAATTCTTTCCTTCACACACATTAGCTTAATTATAGGAGCAAAATCTGTATAGCTTAGAACAGAAAGTATATACATTGAAAACTTCTTGACAACAGAGATGTACGAATTGATAAGGATGTCCCTCCCACTTTAACGAGTTCTTCTTTTGAAGTTTGCAAACTTATTTAATTGTACAAATTAAGCTTCACGTGTGGAAATATATATTGTTACTTTCGAAATCAGATTAAAGTAAAGAAGTCCACAAAAGTTGGTATACTGATATCCACTCACAAGCGTCTCTACAGTGACATACGACTCCACAGCAGCACTAAACCACGATCATGTTACAAATTGACAAAAGAGAAAAAGAAAAATACAGCAACAACCAGAAAATCGTTTTTCTTTTTACGTTCGCAGACGCTACAATGAGAAAAAACGAAAAAAAAACAAGAAGAACAACACCAGAGAAAGAAACTCCTTGCTGGGGTGATCAAAATCACCGGTGCTCAAGACAAGATTCGCTCTACACGACGATCTGTCCCCAGGATCCAGCAAGTTCGCAAACGAACTTCTGGAATGCTCAAGGTCACATTCGGATCACTCGGAAATCACTATGTGGGAGCGACGCTGGCTAGACTGCATATTAACTCGGGTGCTATCGGTTTTCTTGGTGAAGTCTAAAATTCTCTCTCTTCAAATGAAAGAGGAGCCCCCATATAAATAGAGAAAATCAGCACATATGCGGCCTGAGAAAGCTCATGCCGCATATGTGCCATCCGACACCAGGCCGCATGCTACGTAGAAGCCGCATGCGTCGTCGCTGCCGCGGTCACGCTGCACAGAGCATCGCCGCCAATCGTCGAAAGCAGCTACCACTGTGCACGGACACCCTTGCGTCGCATGCGCCACCAACAGCCGAACATGTCCCCTCCACATGCGACTCGCTCATGCAAATTCGTAGGCCGCATGACCCCTGGCCGCATAGGGCCTTGGCAGCATAGCTCCAAGCCGCATAGCGACTCGACGCATGCGACCGAGCTAGCATTCATGCATGCAACTTGCGCATGAAATGAGTGCATGTGCGCCATGCGACGATGCTGACGTGCTAAGTGCAAAGTGCGCCAACAAAGCATCACTTTGCGCCCTTGAGTCCGAGTCCGAGTCTTTAAGTCCCTTTGGGACTTAGCTCCTAAAGGAAGCATCCCAAAGGTGGTGACAAAATAAAGATTGCCATAAAGGTGTTCACTCTTAATCCCTCTAGGAAAGTTAACTCACATGGGCCACCACTCCATGTGCACATACCAATACTAAGCAAAGATATATATATTGTGATATAAACATTGTTGGTTTTCCAATGTGGGACTAAAACTCCCAAAGCAAAGTAAAAAACACCAATATATATATATATATATATATATATATATATATATATATATATCAAGATGTACCTCACTTTATTTATTCATATTCAAGGTGCATCCCACGCAATTATCATAATGTATGGCGGTTCCCACTTTTAACGAAAACTAACAGTCAACTGGATTGACTGTTAATTTTTGACCAAAATACCTCTTTCCTCTTCCCAGTCCCCCTACTTCTGCAATGTACAAAGGGGAGGTACTTTTTCCAAAAAATTTGGTTGACAAAGTTGACCGTTAGTTGGAGACGATTTTCGTTAAAAGTGAGAGACGTCATACATTATGGTAATCGTGTGGAGTGCATCTTGAATATGAATAAATAAAGTGGGGTACAACTCAAATTTTTTTTATTTTGTTATTAACATATTTTGAATGTTCAATATACTCTTGTACACTAATTTTTTTGCAATATTTCTGAACACAGAGTCACTCTTTTACTTGTTTATGTCTCAATGGCAAAGTAAGATCTCTCCAAAAAGCGAGGGCAAATACAACATCACCAGAAAGAACAATTGTTGTCCATGACATACGTAGAATATACTTTCTCCTCAATATTAAGTTATTAACCCAACTTGATCAAACAAATAAAAGGTTCCTAACTAATTAATATTACATCCCATTCCACCTCTATCTAACTTATAAATACCACACCCTCACATCACACTCCACACTCCATTAGCACCAATGGCCAAAGCCATACTCCTCCTCCTCCTCCTCCTCCTCCTCCTGGGCGCTGATGCCCGGCCGCCATTCGCGTGCGTGGGCCCGGCGGGGTCCCTCCCCTTCTGCCGGACGTCCCTCCCGATCAGGGCCCGCGTTCGGGACCTGATCGGGAGGCTGGCGACGGCCGAGAAGATCCGGCTGCTCGTCAACAACGCGGCGGCGGTGCCGAGGCTCGGCATCGGCGGGTACGAGTGGTGGTCGGAGGCGCTGCACGGGGTGTCGAACACCGGGCCCGGGGTCCACTTCGGGGGACAGTTCCCCGGGGCCACCAGCTTCCCGCAGGTCATATCGACCGCGGCCTCGTTCAATGCCACGCTCTGGGAGCTCATCGGAAGGGTGAGTGAGCCGCCCTGCTTACCCGTTTTTATTCTCTTATGTTCACCGGCGGTCACCGTTAGTTTTTTCGGTTGTTTTAACTGCTTTTACCCTTTCCCTTTCCTGGCGGTTGCTAACTGCAAGACCCGAACCGGACAGTCCGGGTTCTGTCCTGGCAATGCTTGGTCGGATATCCGATCTGAACTGCGTACCGCTACTTTAATGATATTCTCACGCCCATATAGTTAGTGTATGATTAGCAGTTTGTCTTCCAAAGCAACAGGATTTTTTTTACACACGTATTCACAGTAAACATTCTGTAGAGATTACAACAGTGATGTTTTCTGCTTAATGATTTTATATTTTTACTATTTATGGCCTTCAAACTTCTTATAACTATCATGTTCTATTATTGATAAAAAATACAGATGACGTCGGTCATTGTCATGTTGGATCATGTTTAAATTTGTGTCATATTTGTCCAACATGACATGTCACATTCTATACTATAAGAGCTCTCTCTCTCTCTCTCTCTCTCTCTCTATATATATATATATATATATATATATATATATAAAAGTTATAAAATAAATTTTGGATTAGATGTAATATTTTGTTTATAATATTTTAGCTAATAATTCTTGTCTATGAGGGAACAAAATTCTAGTATCTCACAAATGTCTAATTTATGTTCTAATCTAATGTACGTAGCTAACAATTTAGATTTTAAATAAAATTTAAACATCCTTTAATTAATATTCTTTTTGGATTGATTTTAACTTATATATTAAATTGATTTGACTTAAAGTTAAAAATTAGATTATGTTTATTTAATTCCATTAAACCTGTTAAGATACTTACCGTATAACTATTTCTCTCTTTCACAATAAATCAGTAAATAATATTTTTATTTCTAAATAATTTGAACTTTAAATAATAAATTTTTACACCGAAAAATTAGTAATATCTCTGTATGAATCGACCTTAATTTATATATATTTGTATACTTGAGTAAGTAGATATTATACTTACTTCATTGGGATAATATTTGTTTCAAACAAAACAAAGGTGTTAGCAAGTCCAATAATATACAAGGGATATACAACATATGTGAGCGTGTAAGTGGATGGGAAGTGTTCCGTTTAACAAACAATACTTTTGATTACAAAATTAAGTTCTACAAAGTAGTTCAACAATAGTAAGCTAATTTTTACCAATATGTTTTTTATGATACATAGTCGTGACAGTCTCAGCCACTGGTAAAATGTCCACTTTTGCTAGAAGAAAGACTTTGCAAGTAGCTTCTAGATCTTTGCACAGACGCGCCAAACTGGTCAAGAAAAATACTTTTCTTTGTCCCATTCGTCGAGACTTCTCGTAGTACCATTTCTATTGGTTATTGTTAGGACTAATTTAAAAGAGTTTTATTTTTCTCGATCAGCTGCCACTTAATTGTTAATTTTGTCAAATTTTCGGGGTCGTGACTGTGCTGAATTCAACAAATTATTAGGAAAACCAACACTTAACTATTATTCAGAAAGCTGAAAAAAAATATAGAGAGAGTCAACAGACGTATTTTTTAATTTTATATAACATGACCTGTATAAATATGTTGTCACAATTAATCCTATTTTCAATCTTCCATTCTCAACGTACCAACAAATGGTGATTAGGAGGAACGCATGAGATGGCTGCATAAAACATTTCAATAGCTTCACCGTTAATCCTTTCCTCAATAATGGACTCTGATTAAGTGCAATGCATGGGACCGATGAGTCTGTCTTGGCCCACATGTTAGTGAAACAAGTTTTATGACCAATAGCATATTTGTAGGATCAGTTTAGAGGACAATTATTAGAAAATTTGGTTTTCTTATTCAGTTGAGTTCAATTTTTTACTTAAATTTATATTTTTTTTAATAAAAATTATAGAATAAATATTCTTTTTTGTGTTATGTTCGGTATTGAAAGAAAGAAAAAAATGGGAGAGTTTATGAAAAGAAAAATGATATTATACATTCGATTCGAAATTTTAGACCAGAATTGGTTGGCGTCTGGGTCCCACAAAGACGTCGATTAAGTGTAGGGAAAATTTTGGCAGCCCCTCTTCTTATTCCCCTCACGTGTTAGTGTATTTGGGTACCAGAGATCACGAACACGAAAATGTCTGAAACACGTGTGCGGTGAATTAATATAAGTGTTGGGACATTTAGGTCATTGAACCTCTTTCAACTTGCTCATGCCGGATTTGGTTTGCACTTTGGCAGCCAATGGTCTCCAAGGGAGGAGATTTTAATTATTTTATGGGGAATGGGACCCATATTTATATCCACTTTTTTTCAACTTGATCTTTTTGTTTGCACTCCACATCTATTATCTCCTCTATATAATGCCAAAATTATGCTTCACCGTGAAAAATTTTCGTTCCAAAAATACCCTTCAACATATTTAGTAATTAAAAAGAATACCTACAATAAATTCCACTGACAACCATTTAAGAGATGCAATAATGATAACCATTTACGGAAATCAAAGGGTTCATGCTACTTGCTAAGTCTTTTAAATTGTAACCAAAGAATTCGAATAGTTGAACCATTAACCTATATAATTAAAAGCAGTAGAAATAAACTAACTCATCAACATCATTCACTCCAATATACGTGCAAAGTACGTGCATATATACTAGTATACATGTAAAGGGTTATAATAAGACAGTATCCTAAGATGATATTATAAGACATTATATTTTATATGAATACCATTTCTAATATATTAATATATATATTTTTGGATATTTTATGTTAACTATTTCTAAATATATGATACTTATTACGTTCATATTTTGAAACTAATTATACGGACTACTCATTTGTTTTATATTTTCTATAGAGAATTATAACATTAATCATCTTTATATTTTATATTTTTTTATAAAACAAGATAGATATTTCATGTAATTAGTTTCAAAATACTGGTAGTCCCTGTAATTTTCATGAAACATAGAAATGTTAATATATTTATTTTTATATATTTCTATACTAATAATATGTACATTGTAAATAAAATATTATTAAATTATGTGATTTATTGTGGAAGGATACTGTACGATCTAAATTTGACACAGCAAAGAACATATGTGAATTTAAAAAGAGGACGGCACATGAATTTAAGAGAGAAGATTAACCTCAAATGTAAAATAAATAAATAAATCACATAAAAAAAAAAACTCACACACTCAGGCACTCACATGTCTTACAGGAAATAATTATTGTTTTGCATAAGTAAATCAAAAATATATTTTTGAGTAGATACTACTAACGTGGCAAAAAAAAAAAATGCACTAATTTGTTTTTTGTTTTTGTTTTTTGATTTTGCAAAGTGCGACTTCCGTTATATTAAAATCAAATAAATTATATTTATTACAACAGCATCTAAATGCTCAAATATGCAACTTGGTGGCAAAGCACACAACCACTATTGTGAATGACTTCTTGTTGGTGCGTAGCCAAGTTTGCTAAGTTGTGCGCTACCTGGTTGATCTATATATTTGTAAATCTGAAACAAACATTCGATCATCATTATTATAAATAAAAAAAATAGTCCAAGCACTATTTCCATAAACTATTATTACTGTTTTAGTTCCTCAAGTTTATATTCACGTTAATAACATGAACAAACAAAAGAGTGAGCATATATATATCACGCATCAAATTGTGAGTTGCGGTCTGACGAGAGAGACAAGTGTATACGCATCATGATCCTCGTCATACCATATCTGATCACAATCCTTATCCGGCCACACAGCTCACGGTCACCAAGAGCGAACACAGAAATTAAAAAAAAAAAAATTTAATTTCAAATAAAAAAAAAATATATATATATATTCTGTCTCAGTCGAATAAGTTGAGCCACTTGACTAGTGATTTTATATCCGTCCCTGACGGTGAGTGGCACTGGAAAATGCACAGGTGGTCTCCGACGAGGCGCGCGCAATGTACAACGGCGGGCAGGCCGGGCTGAGCTACTGGAGCCCGAACGTGAACATCTTCCGCGACCCGCGGTGGGGCCGGGGGCAGGAGACCCCCGGCGAGGACCCTTCGGTGGCGGGGAAGTACGCCGCGAGCTACGTGCGGGGGCTCCAGCAGCCCTACGGCGGGAAGAGCGGCTACCTGCGCCTCAAGGTGGCCGCTTGCTGCAAGCACTACACTGCGTATGATCTCGACAACTGGAAGGGCATTGACCGCTTCCATTTCAACGCAAAGGTATATATCATCAACTTATCAAAATTATTATTTCAATTCCAATGGAAAATCATGTGGAATTAATATCAAACCCAATTTATCCTATATTTATTGTTGGAGTCCAATATCAATATATATATATATATATATATATATATATATATATATATATATATGATACTCTCTTGTTTTCAAACTATGACTACGGGTCAATTGTTTGTTTTTGGGAAATTGATGATTTGGTAGGTGAGGAATTTGAAATCTGGCTGAGACCAACATGACCAAATTCTTGGACTACTGCCAAGACGTTGAAAAAACCTTCATTCTAGCTGGATTCAAAATACACGAATGTAAACGTGACGAGTTTGATGGATGGATCTATTTCTAAGGGTGACGAATAGTAGAAATATTAGTTGGCTCGAGGAGAAAATAAATAAATAAATAAATTGAAAGAGTATAATTGCAGTTGTGACCCACCACACAAAGTGCATCACTCTCATGTCTTTTTCTCCTTAAGTCGCTTGGTGGTCCTCAATTGGAAATACTTAATTCTTCTATGTACATAAGTTTCAAAGGAGTACTGGAGACCACATGCATCAGTATAGGCAATGCAACAAGGGGGGAGGCCAAACTTGCGTGTTGAAAGGAGAAATAATGTTAGCAATTGTCTGGATATGGAACAAGTATATAACTTGGATCGACTATCAAAAATTTTAGTATGATTTATAAACTAGTATACTCATAGCTATGTTGTGTAGACCACCACATTAGTGTTGAGATTGATGTAAATAGGAACAAGAAGCGCCAGAGGAGCTTTTTCCTATAGTATAAACAGAGTTTGGATGTCCTCAAAGAAAGAGCATGAAATATTTAAGCGGAAGAGCCATGAAAAAGGATGGAGATGCCCATATACTATTAGACAAGGTCTAGTCTAATAATTCAACAATCTTTTAACAAAACGTTGCCAAACTTTTCCATAAAATCATGCATACATATAGTCACATGCGATTGAGATTGCTGTAAAGTTGTTGGACTTAATAGGGAAGGGACAAAATTCAAACCTCGTTACCATTGAGATTGCTGAAAACTTCTCTGCTCTGACATTCAAATTGAAAACGTAGGTGATAAGTTGGTAGCTATATAGACACGAACAGAGTTATAGACCATACTTAATCCAACAAACTTCAACAACATTGTTGAAATTTTGCCATAGGGCTGAAGCGTGTCACTTGCTTCTTTTGTAGGTGAGCAAGCAAGATTTGGAAGACACTTTCGACGTCCCGTTCAAGTCTTGCGTGGTGGAGGGGAAGGTGGCCAGCGTGATGTGCTCCTACAACCAAGTCAACGGCGTTCCCACCTGCGCCGATCCGAACCTTCTTCGCAATACTATTCGCGGAGAATGGGGACTTAATGGGTAGAGCTATCTTCAGTACACCTCTTTTTTTTCATTCTTCTTCCTCCTCTTGTCTCCTAACTAACTTTGAACTCGCTGAATGAACTACTTCTCCCGGTCTGGACTAATTCAGGTACATTGTCTCCGATTGCGACTCCGTCGGCGTCTTCTTCAACTCCCAACATTATACTTCAACGCCGGAAGATGCAGCTGCTGCTGCAATCAAAGCAGGTGATGATCAATCGAGAGATTAGTCACACACACGAAAAAAAGGATTTCAGATGATTCATTACAATTAATTAAACATACTTTGGGCCTCTTCTTTCAGGCCTTGATCTTGATTGTGGGCCGTTTCTGGCCCAATACACCCAGGGGGCCCTGAACCAAGGAAAGGTCAACCTCGCGGACATCAACAACGCCCTCGCGAACACCCTCACCGTCCAGATGAGACTCGGCATGTACGACGGAGATCCCTCGAAGCAGCCCTTCGGCAGCCTTGGTCCACGGGACGTATGCACCCCGGCCCATCAAGAACTCGCCCTCGAGGCAGCTCGCCAGGGTATCGTGCTGTTGAAGAATGCCGGCCGTGCCCTGCCGCTCTCTCCCGCCCGCCGCCGCTATGTGGTCGTCGTCGGGCCGAACTCCGACGTCACGACCACCATGATCGGAAACTATGCCGGTACGCCAATGGGACTTTTAGTTCGTACAATGCATTGACTACAACCAAAGGGCTTAAAATTCTTTTACAACTGTCTTACGTGGCAGTTGCTAATTGGGTCTCTTCTCCCCATGTGGGGTAAGAGGGAGGAGAGAGGAACCGATTGGCAACTGTGGACAATTGTAAAAGAATTGTAAGCCCTTTGGTTGTAATTTTGGCTTTATTGTTTTAGTTTCCACCGAAGTCCAATTAGTTGCCTGTAGCCCATGAGAGCCCAATAGGCTTAAAAAGGTCATAATGTAAACCGTTATTCCTGTTGGTTTAAGGTGTTCCTTGTGGCTACACCAGCCCACTCCAAGGCATAGGAAGATATGCCAAGACCAATCACCAGGCTGGGTGCACAAATGTGGCCTGCAGTGGCACCGGACAGCCTATCGACGCAGCGGTCGCAGCTGCTGCACAGTCCGATGCGACAATCCTTATTATGGGACTAGATCAGTCGGCCGAGGCCGAGATGGTGGACCGAGTAGGCCTCCTACTCCCGGGCCGTCAGCAAGAGCTAGTGACCAGGGTGGCAGCTGCGTCGAGGGGCCCGACGATCTTGGTCCTCATGTGCGGCGGGCCTGTCGACGTATCCTTCGCGGAAAACAATCCGAAAATTGCCGCAATTCTATGGGCCGGGTACCCGGGCCAGGCCGGAGGAATGGCTATTGCTGACGTCATCTTTGGGGCATTCAACCCAGGTGCATAATATGTCTATAGTCTATATACAAAAATGTAACAACCAAGTCGTTTCTTACACATTTTATGTAGGTGGCAAGCTGCCGGTGACATGGTACCCCCAAGATTTTGTAAACAAGATATCGATGGCGGACATGGGGATGCGACCCGACCCGGCCCGGGGCTACCCGGGCCGGTCCTACCGGTTCTACACCGGACCGGTAGTCTATCCCTTCGGGCACGGTCTAAGCTACACCAGATTCTCTCATTCCATCGCACAAGCCCCGGCCCAACTCACGGTCCTGCTCGACGGGAAACGGGCCGCGTCCCTCAACTCGACGGCCGGGTTGAGCAGGGCGGTCCGGGTCACTCATGTCCGGTGCGACGGGCTAACCGTGCCCCTCCACGTGGACGTCAAGAACGAGGGAGATCTCGACGGGTCCCACACGGTTATGGTATACTCTGTCCCACCGGAGGGACACCTGGCACCAACGAGGCAGCTAGTCGCCTTCGAAAAGGTACACGTGGCAGCTGGAGGGCAGACGAGGGTGGTTTTCGGTATGGATGTGTGCAAGGATCTGAGTTTCGCGGACAAGTACGGGATCCGAAGGGTCCCTATCGGAGAACACACTCTCCAGGTTGGCGACTTGAGCCACACGCTATCGCTAAGGGCCGCAACTGTGATGATATAATTTGGTTAGTGACCTTAACTAGGTCATATACCTACAGTTCATCCAAAATAATGGTAGGACATTACAAGTAAAATTAAGGGATGAAAAGAAATAGGGACCTCCCTCACATTGTGCAATTTAGAGGGGATAGGGATATTACATTCTTTTCTTAATTTGAATTTGTTACAAATTTGGCTCTAGAAGAATAGAAGTCAAATAAGGTGCAAAAGAGATTGTTTACTCCTTCCTTTCAAAGGGAGCAAAGGTTTCAGTATGGTTTCTTTTATTATTAAAATAGGAGGACGTATTGTAAGGATTATGACTACAAACAACATATATCACTTCCAACGCGCTTATTCAGAAATTCTTTGAATTGTATTTATGTTTCGTCGGATACTCGGATTTATATTTTCTCAAATTTACCTATCATTCTTTTGGGGCTCAAATGGCGCATTCTGAAATTCTAGGCCAACACAGAAAATATACATTTGAACAAATGCAATAAAACGTAACTCCATTCGGAACTAGTCAACATCTAGAAAATACACATTTGAGTAATATCAATTGATTATACACGTATCACATATATATTTCAAAAATAACGTTATTTTTGTGATAAAATTTTAAAGTCAACTATTTCGAAAAAAAAAAATGCATTAGTTAATTATCCGTACGTTGAAAAGATGGAATGTTCAAATTAAAGAAAATCAAGTAAAATGGAAGAGATTTTGTAATGTTCCCAATTTCCATTCAACCACATAGTTTATATGCTACAAGCATACCGGGCCACACGCATTGTGTGTGAAATTTCAGTGAAAGAGGAACATTGGCATAAAGAGGAAAAGAGAGGGAGAGAGGGGGTATGGAGGCTTTAAATTAGTATGCAAATTATAGTATGCAAATAAATTTTGTATTTACAAAAATTAATACTTCTAGGCAAACCAACTATTAAGAGCATATGAGAAACTGAGATTTAATTAATGAATTCCAAACAAATGACAACTATATAAAAGATAGAATCACAACAAATACTCCTAATAATAATTGAATTGACATCAAATCCAATTAAAAAAACACACACACATCAAAAGAGGAGACGCTTCCAATAGTCGTTTACTGTCCAAAGCTAGAAAATGTTACAAAACCTGTTTGTTTGTTTTTTAATTATATGGACTTGTCCTTTTTTTTCCCTTCTTCTAACTAATACTTGCCAAAACTTGTTTCTGCAGATATCTTCTCCTAGCTATGGAAAACCTAGAAATCGAGTCCGAAAGAATAGTTTTAAACCTCAAAAGTTTTTTAAAAAAATTACCACATGACATGCATTGGAGGATCAAATAGTCCTCTCTCCCACATTATTCCTTCATGAGTAGATCCTCAAACTTTGCATTCGGATAATCTCTCCTCTTAATAAACAAGTTAAGATTAAAAATGGTTCAAAATGAACCGTCTAAACTGTATGTATTTAAATAAATTAGTTCAAAGAAAGAAGTTTGTGAAAAATAACAACAAAGAAACATTTCGCCAGTGACATTAACAGAAATCCAACACAAAAATCCAACAAACTGCTGATGGCAGCAGGTTAAGTTCAGGAGTTCGGGGGGAGGGAGAGGAGGGTTTGGGAGAAATTAAACATATACCAATCTTAAACCCATCCAACCCAACCCAAAAAAAAATTAAAAAAATTAAAATTGCTCATATGATGTCTCAACCACAAAGCACACGAGCAAAGACTTGGACAAAAATGACTAAATTACAAAAAAAAAATGGTGAGATAAACCTACCTTTTGGTTAATGTGCTGACTTCCAAGTTACACTAAAACGTAAAAAGTTTTAAACGGATAAGATGATACAATTTACTACAGATAATGACATTCGTCCCCTTGATGTACCAAGCCACAGAGTTTGGACACGATTACAGGATAACTAATCCCTACACATTTACTGCTGTTTACTACTAGCGGAAAGATTAAGTTTTTCCGTCAAAGATTATAAACATAAAACTTTTCTCACCAACTCTTAACAAGTGAAGAGCATCTTTCCAATCCATGAGTGGCAATTCACAATCAAGTTTATGCTCTGCCATGCATTACTTCAGAAATTTGATAGGTTAAATAGCAAATTACAATCTTCGCATCTTGATGGCCACATGAATCTGAAGACAGTTTGGCAAACAGTGCTAATCATCTTTCTACACATGGCATGGGATGGGAGAGAAGCTTCAACTTATATCATCATTTCTTCGTTGATCCAAAGCCTCCAAAACCCATCATTGCTGCAACATCTGCGTCAATCTCAGGTTCTTCTTCAGCAGCCTTTTCTTTCTGGGACAAAAAAAATTATTTTTTTAAATATCAAAAGAACAAGATGAATACAGTTTACAACAAAAAGACGACGAACTATCCATAAACCACCACCACTTTTCCTAAATACAATTAGTATGTACGTGAATTTCTTGCATCCATTAAGATCCAAAAATTCGATAAAATAATATGTTTTTGAAACTTCAGCGACGAACAAAAGAGAGTAATACTAGCAAAATATCTGGCTCTTGCCTTTTCTCCTAACTTATAGGGGTAAACTTAAACAAGTTTTTGTAGGTTTTAAGTGTACGGGGTAATTTTTCTTGATCTTTATCTACAATAAATACACCAAAGAAATAAAAGGACTTGAAGGTTTCTTGACTATAATAAGCATGTGGTTACAAAATACAATTTAATAGACCTGCCATCATTTGACAGTGTTCATAGTTTAAAGTATCGGCCGATACCGATACAGTTTGGCATGTCCCGATCCGATACCGACCGATACCCGATACTGACCGATACCGACATTAGAAGTCTCTTTTCCAGTCAATTCGGCAAAAAAATTTGAATTAAAAAGATCAATTAGAAAGGATATAAAAGCATAGTAAGGTTGTAAAAACATATAAAAGACGAAAACTTATCCATCGCATATAAATCAATCGACAAGGATGACTACTATTTCATTCAATATCAAAAATACTAAGAAACAATACTGAAAATACTTTAAATTATGCATAAATGTATAAAATATATTCTCTAAAATGTTAATAATTTACTAATAGTGGTTTGCTTTCCGATACCAAAAAATCCGATACTCCGATCCGAAACTGCCGATACTACCGATACCGCCGATCCCGATACTCATAGGAATGGTCCGATACCGATTCCGATACCGATACTTTGAACCTTACTTCATTGTACTGGGACTGTGGTAAAGAATATAGCCAACTCTAATTCCCAATTGGCATATAACCAACATAAAGAAGCCTTGCTCAATCAAGTTTTGTGGTGGTTGTCTGTGTCTGATATTAGTGGTTCCTATCATAAGTCAAATCAATCAAAAGTAACCTAACAATTCAACCCGGAGGTTCTTTTTGCATAAACTTTAATCATGTTAGCGTAAGCAGGTCGTTCTTCTTAGACGCTTACTAAACTTTCTGTAAATGTTGTTCATAAAGATTTTTTTTTTTATCAAATGACTCTTGATACTATTTTTTCTGGTAGCTGGTACGATTTTGACGAAAAAACTTGCCCATGTGAAGGTTATCATGTGTGCAAGTCTACTTTGTGAATCCTTGCCTCAGTATTTTAGACCATCATCAGAAAATGGCGTCTTTGTTTTGTTCTGGAAGGATTAGAACTACCCTATATAAAGTTTTGTATTCTACATTGATGCTACTCCTAACTGCTGTACATAAAATCTGGTAAAGTAACACTTCTAGAAAAGTCCCTAATATGTTTCAGCTTGTACTAAATCAAAACCTTAAGAACAGTGGCAGATTACTGAAATCCATTTCTTGTCTACAACTCTCATTCCCAAATCATACAAATATATTTGTGATGTGGTATATTTTCCCTGTAGCAAGATTGGACTTAATTTTGAACATCTGAGTCTAAGATATGCGTCTATACATCTCTATTAGTTGAAATCTCCCTCCTCTAGTAGCAATCAACTTACTTCCACTTCTCGAATTTCCCACTGAAAATCCATATATGACTTGCTAAGCATGAAACTGAATTGTTGGTAAGGATCCATAATTTTCATAAATAACAACTGATCCTTGTCTAAGTTTCCATGGTAAGTAGTGCAATTCTACATGTCACCCATACGTTTAGGTAGGCACCGGAACATTTTTCTTCATTTGTATGGAACTTTCCTGATCTTCCTTGTCCTCTCTCAAATATTTATTGTCAAGTCAACAATGCCTTTGATACCGGCCGCAGTCCAGTCGGCAGATGCTGCCATGAAGGTAGCATACTTTGAAAATCTATCAACCACCACCATGAAATCAAAATGCATATACAAATGCAAACAAAGGAAGGAGCAAAGTAACCATCCGCCAGAAAATTTTCCATAGGTAAACCAATTTTGTCACATGCAACTTCATGAATGACCAACCTACTTTGATCACCTCATGGATCTCCCCAGAAACTTAATTTTACCAATCTAAGAGCAGGTAAGTTCATCTAAGAGAAAATTATCAGTCTAGCATATAGACTTCAGACATGGCTACTTCTTGTGACTAGAGGTGCTAAATTGACTACTATTCATCATTTCCTTGTTAGCTGGATATTTTAGCATGTCATTAGTGTTTGCTGATATTAAATAATCAAATAGCCGATGCCAAAATTTGTTAAAAGGGCTTTCTTGTTGTGTGATATATAATAATCAAATGTGCTAGAGTGACCCCCAAAGACAAGAGTTCAAACAATTACATGTTGAAGAATACAGATTTGAAGTATATAAAATTTTGAGACTCCTAAACTTCCAAATAGTAATTAAAATGTCAAAGTTACCAAATTTCATCCACAACAATTTACTTATAGTACTCTACAAATGCAAGGTTCCTTTTCCTCAATTCATTTCCCTACACATGAAGGGTTTCCTAGTAACATGTTTCTTCCTCACATTCATTTTTAATAAGAGCCAACCTTCAGCACATAAAGATACTGACACCAACTCAGGTAATGATGTAATCAGAAAACACATTAGCAAAACAAATCTGCTAATAATTTCTCAAAACTCGTCAGAATAGCATCCCTTTGATCATTTGTAGCTTTACAAAAGTGGGAAAACAGTTGACGGATAATATATCATGGCAAATCCAAAATGATAAAGCTACAAAATAATGGCTTTGAAAAAAAAACAAACAAAGTTTGCTATATCTACAGAATTATCATGTCTGATGACCATAGTTTGCTTCTTTTTTTCCCTTCTACATTATGTCTTTCATTGTTTAATGCATTTTTAAATGTTTGAATGGAAATATTTTTTTTTTCATTGACTTTATCCTATGTGGATACTATCAGATGACCCCAAAAAATCATCACAATCAAGAAAAGTATACTGTATCGTTATATTGACCCTAAGTTGAACAGCTAGATGGAATCAGGCCACACAGTGCAGATCAAAAAGTACTTGCCTTCTTTTCCTTTTTTCTTTCACGGCGTTGACGCTTCCGTTCTTCCTCCTCTTGCTGCTGCTTTAATATCCTCTCATCAAAATCTAAAATCAAAGGGGAAATCAAATAGTATATATAAAAAAAAAAATCCTTCTCAGAAAAGCTGCACAAGAATATACTAGTATGGATACTGCAGCAATGTTTTTGATTGAAGGAAAGATAATCGAAGAAAAGTAATATGTCCACCAATAACTAATCATTCAGCAACAAGACGACCAAAACAACTTAAAATGCCATGACATCAAGAATATACTTTGATTCCTTACCTTGTTCGCTAAAGCTTCCAGGAACTTTCCGCTTCTTAAGACTCTCAAATCGTTCTTGGACCTATTGAATAAACTAGATGGTTCAGGTATAAAATTTGCACGTAAGAAAGCAAGTTGTGAAATATAAAGAACATTAAAGGTTTTAAACTCTAAAGAAGAAGAATGCATTTGTACTTACCTGAAATCAAAAAAATGTCTACATCCGAGTTAAATCTATGTTTTAAAAAGCATCGCTGAAGCGCTTAAGTGGTTTTGGAGACCTGGGCGCTTCGCTTAAGAAATCTCGTCCAAAAAAATGGATCCGCGCTTAGGCGGCGCTTAACAGCGCCTCGCCTACCGCTTGGCGTTGGAAAAAACGCCAAGCTTTAAAAAAAAAGAAAAAAAATCGCTTGACCATAGTATTTTGATTATAATATTTATATTGTGTCTTTGCTTGATTGATAATTGGCATTGTTATTCATGCATATACTAATAGGATTGTATGAAAAATATATTAAAATTTATGTATATATAGAGTATTTTACATGTAGGTAGGTAAAAATGGGTAAAGTACTAACTACGCGATTAGGCGACGCTTAAGCGCCGCCTAAGCAAGGCGTCAGCTTCATCGCCTCGCCTCGCCTCACGCTTAATATAACATAGAGTTAAATCTGGGTCATATCTAATATTTTTAATAGGTAATGTGCATGTGTAGCAAGAATATTGTCAAGCAACTGGGCTACAACCTAACAATAAACATTTTACAAGTCGTAGTTCTTTATTGTGGTTAAAAGCTAATTACAGTGTCCAACAACATTATACTCATCATGCCACCAAATGGTGGTCCACTAAGTGGGGACTTGTGAGGATTAGCTAGGAGGTCCTACATTCAAACCAGAGCCAACAACAAATTCGGAGTTCACCAAAGAAAAACAGTCCTTATTGAAAATTGCTTCAACCCTAATAGTGTTATTTGATCGAATACCAGGGACAAGGTTGTGAAAAGCACTAGGTGCTAGTCGGGCAGGCACCTGCCGTCTAGGCAGCATCCTAGGCGGCCGCCTAAATCTAGGCAGTTCAAAAATAAATAAATAAAAATCCAAAAAATCTACTGAAAATTGTAGAAGAAGTCCATAAAACTCCAAAACATGCATAGTCGGTCGTCGGGGGGACTAGGCGGGCGCCTAGGCGGACATCAGGCGGGCACTAGCCGCCGCCTAGGTGGCCGCCTAGACCGCCTTTTATAACAATGGGCATGGGAGGAGATAACCATGGCAGAGTAGGGGCAATTGCTCAGTTATAGATATTTTTCAGTATTGCCCTCACTAAAATTCTCTTTTGACCCCATGACCCCAATTTGCCCCTACTTGCCTATATGCTATAGATTAAAAACTACAACGTTTATTCTAGAAGGTTAAAAGTTCTTTTTGACAAAACCATACTTTATCTCGTTGCTTTTTGTGTTGTGACCGCGTGGGATAAAATACCCTTTGCTCATCTCTCTCTTTTTGGTGGCTTGGAGATTAGAGTTGGTGGCTTTGGTGATTTGGTCTACTACCAAACAAGTGACTAAGAAGAGCAACCCAATAATCACTCTCTCTCCAAAGGTAATTTCTCATTCATAATTTGTTCTTACAAATTTCTCTTCTTTTTGTGTTAACTTCTAAATTTAGGACTTGTGAGTTGTAACAATTGACAATTGATATGAATACTTATGACTTCAATTGCTTGACATGTTGCTTGTTCTCAGTTATATGGAAATAAAAAATCGTCAATTGAGATTGAGAGGGATTTGAGAATTATTGTTGCTTGCATTTGAATTTTCAATTTAATAATCTCTCTACATCTTTTAATTTTTTAGTATAGGTTCCTTTGAAGTTATCACCCAAGAGCAATATAGGCAATGATAGAGACTATACCAATTTGCCACTATTTTTTCTATTGCGATACCTTAATAGTCCATGTTATGTTTAGTCAATTGTTTTTGTTATCTAGAACTATTTTCGTTCTTTTTTTTGTATTTATTAGGTTTATCAGTGGGGTAATGGAGAAATATTTCAAGAGAAAATCTCTGAGTCAACTCAGACTTCAAAACAAAGTCATATTGAAGTTGACTTGGATAATCTTCCTACAATCCGGGACTACGCAAACCAACTTGTGAATATCATCCTAATGTTAGGGACCAAGTTCGGAGGGCATATATACAAAAGGGCCCTTGCCAACCTCATCAACATGATTTCCCTAAGACAAACATGAACAATATTGCTCTACGGTTCGCCGAAGCTTGGTATGAACACCCTACTTGGTTAGAGTATATCATAAGTAAAGATGCTTGTTATTGTCATTTTGTCTTTAAGTCGAAAAGTGGAGAACAAGGAGGTGGTGATTCCTTTGTTTTTGATGGATTTTCGAATTGGAGAGAAAAAAAGTTGGATATTCATGTTGGAGGGCCTAACAACGCTCACAATGAAACTCGGATAAGGTGTAGCAATCTAATGAACCAAAAATAAAGTATCGTATCTGTGCTATCTAATCAACCAACAAAGAGTTGAAGTGATTATCGAATACGCTTGAATGTATCAATCGAGTCTTGCTCGTTTTCTTTTGCACCAAGGGCTCACATTTCGTGGTCATGATGAAACTGAAGATTCAAGCAATCAAGGAAAATATTTGGAGCTTTTGGGTTTTCTTGCAAGAAATAATGAAGCCATTACAAATGTTGTTCTTAATGAAGCTCATGGACGCCACAAATTGACATTACCTGATATTTAGAAGGAAATTATTCAAGCTGCTGCAAAGGAGAGTACTAGTGTAATCATCAAAGACCTTGGTGATTCATTATTTTCTAGTCTAATCGATAAGTCACGTGACGTATCAATCAAAGAACAAATGGCGGTTGTTTTGAGATATGTGGACAAAAAATGGGCATATAATTCAAAGCTTTCTTGGCATTCAACATTTGGTTGAAACAACTACTATTTCATTGAAGACTGCTATTGATGTATTATTTTTTACTCATGGATTAAGCATATCAAGACTGCCTGGTCAAGGTTATGATGGGACGAGCAATATGCAACATGAGTTCAATGGCTTGAAAGCACTTATTTTGAGAGAATCCATATGCCTTTTATGTTCATTGTTTCGCTCTCCAGTTGGCTCTTGTAGCTCTTGCAAAGAGTCACAATGAAGTTGCAGATGTTTTTAACTTTATTTCAAGCTTCTTAAACATTTTTGGAGCATCGTGTACAGGACATCCTTAAAGAAAAATAACATGTCAAACTTATTGAAGCACTCGATAGAGAAGAAATTACAGGTGGACGAGGCTTAGCCTTAAACTAAGAAACTACACTAAGACGATATGGTGACACTCGATGAGGCTCACATTATATTACATTGGTTAGTTTGATTGCTATGTTTTCATCAGTGTTAGATTTACTTGAAATTAATAGAGAGGATGGTTCAAGGTCCGTCCGAACAAAGAACTGAAACAATAGTCATACTTGAGGTAATGCAATTTTATGATTTTGTATTCATTCTCCATTTTATGAAAAACATATTGGGCCTTCGAAATGAGCTATCACAAGCATTGCAAAGAAAAGATCTAAGATATTCAGAATGCAATAGGTTTGGTGAATGCAGCTAAGCAGCGGTTTGAAATTATGAGAGTGAATGGATGAGATTTTTTTTATGCAAGATTTTTTAATCTTTTTTGCACAAGCATGATATTGTGGTACTAAGCATGAATGATTCATTTAAAGCTCGTGGGAGTCCAAGACGGAGAACTCAAGAAATCACCAATTTGTACCATTTCAAATTTGAGTTGTTCAATGTCATCATAGATAAACAACTTCGAGAGTTGAATCGTTTTACTGAGGCAACGACATGGTTACTTCTTTGTGTAACATGTTTAAACTCAAGTGATTCATTCTTCCTACTCAATTTATCCATAAGAATTTTTTGTAGTAAATCTTGCAGTACTTGATAGCCAACTTGACACATATTATTGATGTACAAAGTATTGATTAGTTTTATGCTCTAAAAGGTATTGCATGTCTTGCTGAGAATATGGTTCAAACCAAGAAGAATTTGATTTTACCATTGGTTTATATGCTCTTATCACATTAGCTTTGATTCTACTAGTTACCACCGCAATTGTAGAGAGGGCGTTTTCAATTTTTCTGCTATGCATATTGTCAAGAGTTTATTGTGTAATCGAATGGGAGACAAATGGATGAATGACAGTTTAGTTGTATACATTGAAAAAGAAATATTTGATGGCATTGATAATGAAATCATTATGAAATGATTTCAAAATATGAGAACTCGTAGGGAGCAATTGTAATTTGATCATCTAGATCTTGGTATGTATACATTTGAATATTATGATTGTCTAAGTACTAAAAAAAAATATTAAGACTATTATTTTCTAAACATTTTTCCTCTTTTAATACAATTTTTATTATTATTACTATTTTTTTTCTCATGCATAACGGAATGAATTCTAACACAGAGTAATTTTTTTTAAGTTTGCCCCCACATAGTACATTTTCTATCTCCGCCACTGAACACAAGAATAATGGTAGAGAATCCAACGGAGCATCCACCGTTAGTTATGATTTATAACAGTTATGATGCCTGGACAGATACTATCATATCCCATAAAGTTTCCAGTATCCACCTATGCGCCAAGAGGTCACAATAAGGAGCAAGTTAATCTGATATGCAGCTCCTATTATACAAATAGGTGAGATTCCCAACACTGGTAATAATCTATATAACATTACACGACCATGGACCAACAGTGAATAAGTTCCTAATGCTTCTAATATCCAAAACTGTAAAAAAAAAAAAAATTAGGCTGTTTTTTGTCTGCTTTTTATGAAAAACTGTTCATTGTTCGTTGTTCGTGATCGTTCGTGGTTCGTTTATGAGATCTAGGGTTTCTACAGATTACCGTTGGTTGTTCGTCGTCGGTTGTGGTTCGTTGTGAGATTTAGGGTTTCAAAGATCTCGTCTTTCTGTTGCATCTGCAAATATGGTGGGGACCGAATCTTCTGGTAAGGTTAATAGTGGTGGTGGTAGCGGAGGTGGTTCTCTTTTTATTTTTATTCATAATGATGAATTGGAAAAATCAATTACAGCGATGAAACTCAATGGTGCGAACTACCTTGCATGGTCCAAGTCTATCAAAGTAGTGTTGAGAGCGAAAAAGAAGTTAAATTTTTTGACGGAAGAACCCCTGCCTGAAACGTCCGCTGAGTATGAAGATTGGATGCGTGCAGATGCATACGTTATGTCGTAGTTGTGGCATAGTATGGAGCCGCACATCGCTGCTAATGTTCAGTGGTGTGAATCCACCAAACAGATTTGGACAGATTTGGACATCTCTGGAAGAATCATATTCGCAGAAGCAGAACGTTGCCCATATCTATGAGTTGTATGAGTTATTGTTTAATACAAAGCAAAATGGGAGGCCTGTGAATGAATATCTGGCTTCAAAGAAGACTTTGTGGGAGGAACTGCTACAATATCATCATGTTACTACTGATTTGAAGGAAACTCAGCGACAGAAGAAAGAGTTTCATATTTCACTTATCCTAGCTGGCTTGGATCCTGCGCTCGAACCTTATAAAGCTTATATCCTTACTGGAGAGCAGTTATCTACGGTGGCAGATACTTTTTCCCGTCTCGATCGTTCCTTTCTAGGACAGAGTTCTGTGGTGCCGAGTACTGACTCTTCTGTCCTAGTTTCTAGTGCTGCTGGTCGTGGTGGTGGACGTGGCGGTCGTAGTTTTGGTCAAGTAGGAGGCCGTGGTAGTAAAGACAATGGTGGTGGTCGTGGTGGTGGTAGTGGTCGTGGTCAACCACGGAAGTGTAACTATTGTGGAATGTTCGGTCATATCGAAGACTATTGTTGGGACAAGTGGGGCAAACCAGAATATGCACATCAAGTGCATGATGAAAATATGCAGTCACAAGTCACCACTTCTGCTCCCAGAGATGATACTTCTGATTTCAGTCAGACTTCAATGTCCGATACCTCCCAACCTACTGCAATCATGGCACATATAGGTAATCATGCTTTTGTGGCAACCCTGTCACCATCCACCTCTTGGGTGTAACGCCCCGTTCGTCCCGTTCCCCCTATTCGGGGAGCGCGGCTAAGATATGCTTGGTACCGTTCGATCGGGACAGATTGAATCAAGATCCTTTTCTCGTTATGGATTGGTTTCTTCGGAATCAGGTCCCATAATCAATGGATCGTGCCTCAAGGAAGGACTCGGCGGCAGAGTAGAGAGAGGCCTTTCCGTTGTGTTGGTTTTCCTTGCCCGTTTTCGATTGCCGCTTGGTTGCGTACTTGTTGGTTTTAGGACTTGCGTTTTCTTGAACGGTTTCGATGGACTTCATTGTTTTCGTTCTTAGGATTTCGCATTTCGTATCGAGCCTTGGAGACCGAAGCAGGAGGTATTGATCATCCGTTGGTGCGTGCAGGTGATCGTGTAGACAACGCGCGAGCGGAGTCTTAGAGATCTCTACTTCTTCTTCCTATTCAACCAAACTTGTGAGTGGCTCTATTTCGATAAGCACCTTCTTTCCAAGGGCTCCGTTCATAATAAAATTGACTCAGTTGTGCATTCAATCAACGACACCACTTAAGTAATAAGTTGGATAACAAGATAAGATAAGAAGTAGGCTTGGAACACCCATTGCTTGTCATATAAAACCTTGCATAAATTCATTGATGCATGCATGTTCGTTGGATGTTTAATGGGTTGGTATTTATTGATAGTTCAAGGTGTTCTTCTATAAACTGCTGCATGTTATTTCATATAACTGTTGGTTGATTGTGATAGTACAGTAAAGCAGTTTCGTACATGATGTTCTTTAAATCGCTAGTAAGTAAATCTATGAAGTCCAGTTCATAGAAATGGTCATGGGAATTCTTGTGCACAAGGGATCCAGGTTCCTGCGAGCGGTTACCGGGGCACCGGGCCGTTTCGACCCGGGCGGAATCTACTTTCTTAGTCGTGGGAGCGGGAAATTGTAGCGGGGCTAGCTACCCGCGCTGCAAGCGTCGCCGCCAGCCCAGACTAAACCCATGATGGCTCCTAAACAACAAAGAAAGATGTTGTGTATATTTAAACTGTGCAGACTAACTATGTCTTCGTGACAGGGAAGGCTATGGTAAGTTGTACAGGTGGTTCAGACGGTACAGGTAAAGTCACCGAACGGTGGCATGTGGAGTTATGTTATTTTGTTCTTGCATACCTGCTAAATGAAATCTGATCTAGGCAAGAATAGAAAGTCACATAAACACATAAATGTTGCATGTTCATTTAAAACTCATCTAAAAGAGCTTGGTAAAGTTGAGCAGCTAGCCTTCACCAGTACTTTTCGAAGTACTGACCCTCGTTGTAGCAGGTTCCCCGGCGCAAGGCAACGCGGCGAGGAGCTGAAAACCTCTCCAAACTTTTGGGATTCTTGGCGGTTCGTGGCCAAGACTTTTGGAGGCTCAAGCTAGAAGCCTTCCCCTCTCTCTCCGTTGCGGAAATAACGCTAAGACGATGGTGCTTACCCGCACCCAAGGTATTTTGTGTTTTGAAACTATGTAAAGGGACATAATGTATGGATCGGCTATCTCATTTTGCGTCCAAGTTTGTAAGCCCGTGGGGCATTTTATACTTTTGAGTCAAGCAATGTAACAAGATGTTCATTATAAATAAAAGAGAAACTTTTCTATGCCTCAACCTTGTGTTATCTTATTTGTCCACTCTGTTGCATTGATCTAAAGAATATCCTTATGCGCTAAGGCCTCGTGCACGTGCGCCCTACGCGTGCACGGCATCACGCCCCCTGGGACGATTATCGATTAGCCGAAATCGGGGCGTGACATATTGGTATCAGAGCATGCTTCAGATCCTTTGATCTCACAAAGAAAGTTTCTAAAGAGGACCTTGTTCCTCCCGAGTAGACCCTTGAATTCGCTTGGCCAAAATGAGATGCGTTCCATACAATAAGTCTAAATATTTTTGAAAAAAGTGCGTGGGAATTATACGGTTGCTTGGACGGGATTATGATGTGAGGGCTTTTGTCCCAACTCATAGAGGATGTTGTGAGAAGAGACTCGTGTTATAATCGGCAAGTTATATGTCTATATGAAAACACCAAACGAGTAGAGTGCGAGATAAGAATATCGTTCAGACAGTGGTCTATGCACATGGCCTTTTGGCCAAGTTGTGTTAAGTATTATGCACCAAGACCCTTGGTGATAGTGAGTTGCAGCGAGATTTGGGTATTGTTGGGATGAGAATAAAGTTGACTTGGAGGGAAATCGATAGAGACGTTATCGGATTGCCGCTAAGGCGAGTAACGGGAATCGTGTAGGGAATTTTCGAAAATAGTAGGACGGTTAATCATAGCGATAAGTTATGATTTGAAGCATAGTCTGTATAGAGGACTATGAATACAGATGTGTACGAGTCTAAGATCGCTAAGACGATAAATAGGGACTGTGTTGGAGTTCTAAGGAACGAATTGGGCATACGAATGAAGGATGCGAACGCGAATCAGGAGTTATTAGGACGACTCAATTCCTGAGTAGTGTATGCGATAAGTCCCATGTTCGATTATGCAATTTGTGGATATAATGAGTTGTAAAGATTCAGGGAGTATGACTCGAACCCTGAGTGGTGTATTTGTGTGGCTTAGAAATGCTTGAACGAAGTCGTGGATTCGGAGAGTTAAGCGAGTCTAGCGACAAGCGACGAGATTGGGTAAAGCCTTAGTATAAATAAACAGTGCCTAGCAAGTAAACGAACTCGGAGAAAGCATGCAATGTTTGGTTCGAACGAGTTACAATGAGTTGAATAAGGGATAAGGCTTACAACGAATAGAAATTCAGGGCAATTGGAATCGATATCATGGTCGGAAAAGACTTAGAGGATTGTACGAGCGAGTTTGAGTTGAAACAAGCGAATTAAAAACTTGAGTCGAGATTGAATAATCTGAGATGCGATCGAAATAAGTGCAATTAGAAATAATGGAGTGAACGAATGATAGCGTGCATGGAAAATTTGGATTGAGTAGGATATCGCTCGATAAAATTCGGTTTGAGTATGAATGCGATGATTTCAAATTTTGGGAGATTTAGACCATAACAATGGTTGGAAAATAGTATGGATTGATGCAAGTTAGTAAAAATTATGATTGTGATGGATTGAGTTAAGCGGTAATAGATTTGGCTTGGAGTTCGGAAGAACGATCTTGAAATCAAGTTCAGAAAGAAAACATTCGAAATCTGTCCCAGCGAGAACGATTATCCTGCGGGAGCGTCGGCGTGGTGATTTCACGTACGGTAGGGATAAGCAAACTCAAGAGAACAGGTTCGGTGATTCCAAAAACGAACTCGATGAATGGAACGTATCAATGGGATAGACTTGGGTTTGGGAATTGATCTTAGTTGTTTGAGGAATGCTAAGAGTAGACTAAGAAAATGAGTCTAGGGATTTTTCTTGAGGAGTTAGTCTAGAAACGTAAAGTAAGAGATGTTGGACGTTTTCATGAACGGATATGTAGATCGTGCTGGACGACTTAGAGTTCATGATATACATCGATGGTCTATAATGGAAATGTGGCTTGATGATACAAGTGTAGAAAGGGATGGATTGGGGAATTCTATCAAACATGATAAAAGAGATAGTGTGTGCGAATCGATAGGTTAGCCCTGAAACGTGGGCGTATCATGGGTTCGGTTGAACGAGCGTGTTGGTGTGATAGGGTGATCTGTGCTCGATGTTTAGAAATATGAGTGAAACGAGCTTGGGTAGAATACCCGTGTAAAGGAACAATGGTTTGACCTTAGGGTGTTTGGGGCGAGCGTTGTGCAACACGGTTGCGCGATGAGTTGCAAACTTGAGTTGTACCTATGACTGTGTGTGCTGGCCTAGTGACTAGGCAGACGACCCTATGCCTTGAGTTAAACTGGAGTGGCTGACTTCAGAGTATCGTTCGGGAAGAATGATAGAACTGGGGCAACAAGACTTAGAGTTAGAATTTGGAATTGGGAATATACACTAGCAACGTTCGCGTTGAAACAAACGTAATGCAAGATAGGACTCGGGTGATAATTGATTTGGCTGGATAGGTTACGCGACGGTAAAGGATAAGACGATAGCTGGATCGAACAAGAGTTCGGTCATTCATATAGCAGGACGATCCGCGTTTCGAAAGATTTTCACGAGTAGCTTGTCAGACTTAGCTGTCACTGAGCTTGGTTGAAATACACATATTTGGGGGACGCCTTGAATATGGGTACGATCCAGAGTTAGCGATATGCATAACTCGGATGCAGCTGCAAAGGAAAATGTTCGGATTCGCATGGATGAGTATGGCAACTGAAATGATTTAGCCTCAACCTAAATTTTCATAGAGGAAAGATTGTATCGTTCCTCGTGCTACCGGGATAGTTCTGCGCTAAGGCGCAGTACGAGACTGAGTTTGGGAATGCAATAGTTGAACGAATGGATCATTCGGATAAAATGATTAAGCACTCGGGCGAACGGAACGAGTAAAAACGAATAGAAAGTTAAGTTCGATTGAGCCAAGGGTGCGGAGGACTTGAGCGTACCCCAGGTAGGCAATTTAGCTCTGCGCTAAGGCGCAATATAGACTGAGTCAGAAAACGTTGGTGATTGGGTGCGAATTTATTTAGTGAGATTGGACGGTGACTCAGAGAGATTTGATGCAAAAACAAGATTGGAAGATTGTCGAGATTCGAGCTTTTGGGTTAGGCGTAACGACGGGTTTCGATAGGCGACGTCAAGTAATAGGCTCAAATGCGTTGGGTTCCTATGTTGATAACATAACTAGTTGGGCAAGTCCACCCAATTATGAGTCGTAAGTGCCCGTTGAGTTATAGAATACCGTGTGCTTGGGTAATACAGCCCTGCGCTAGGTGCAGTAGATTTTGAGACGAAAGTGCAACGATCGAGTTGAGTATAACTCGATAGCATTGAACGATAGAGTCGTTCGATGAGAATTGGCCAACATTGGCGTAACGCATGGTGAGAAAATAGAGGATTGTAGTATTGAGACAGTCCTTGAAGGATAAGACGAGATGCGCTCAGGAAGTCTCGAGGACGGAACTTGTTCTGAGTGGTATATGATGTAGCAACCCGCTCCGCTCAACCCGGAGGGCCGATTCAAACGGCACAAGTGTAGCTATTCAACCGCCTTGCTCAGCGAGATGGCTCGTTCGATGCAAAGGCTTTCATGCTGGGATCTTTAATGGAGTCAGACTTAGGCTATCAGAAGCGCGTCCGGAGTCTAGCTCGACCGATGCGATACATCACTAAGGTGGGTGACCCCGGTGAACCTGTCTCTACTTAGCTGCACACTAAGAAAATGAATGTTACGTGCTAGCTTACAGGCGATAACCTTTGTATGCTAATAAAAGAGATGAACGCACATAGCTAGGGGGATAACCCCGCCTTATATCGTATAGAACATGGAAATCTTACTTGCTAGTTGCGTAGTCGACTTGGGTCAGTTGAATCTGCAAGCGGACTTGTCGTACGCGGCGGAGCCTGTCCAAATTTTGGATCGTAAAAAGAAGCAGTTGCGGAACCGAACGTCTCGCTAGTGCGCGTACTGTGGCGAAACCACTCGGTCGAGGAGTCGACCTGGGAATTTGAATCTGATATGAGGGGAAAATTTCCCTCATTATTCCTTAGTGGTAGGTTCTATTCTTAAGTTTCGGGACGAAACTTCCTATTAGATGGTTATGATGTAACGCCCCGTTCGTCCCGTTCCCCCTATTCGGGGAGCGCGGCTAAGATATGCTTGGTACCGTTCGATCGGGACAGATTGAATCAAGATCCTTTCCTCGTTATGGATTGGTTTCTTCGGAATCAGGTCCCATAATCAATGGATCGTGCCTCAAGGAAGGACTCGGCGGCAGAGTAGAGAGAGGCCTTTCCGTTGTGTTGGTTTTCCTTGCCCGTTTTCGATTGCCGCTTGGTTGCGTACTTGTTGGTTTTAGGACTTGCGTTTTCTTGAACGGTTTCGATGGACTTCATTGTTTTCGTTCTTAGGATTTCGCATTTCGTATCGAGCCTTGGAGACCGAAGCAGGAGGTATTGATCATCCGTTGGTGCGTGCAGGTGATCGTGTAGACAACGCGCGAGCGGAGTCTTAGAGATCTCTACTTCTTCTTCCTATTCAACCAAACTTGTGAGTGGCTCTATTTCGATAAGCACCTTCTTTCCAAGGGCTCCGTTCATAATAAAATTGACTCAGTTGTGCATTCAATCAAACGACACCACTTAAGTAATAAGTTGGATAACAAGATAAGATAAGAAGTAGGCTTGGAACACCCATTGCTTGTCATATGAAACCTTGCATAAATTCATTGATGCATGCATGTTCGTTGGATGTTTAATGGGTTGGTATTTATTGATAGTTCAAGGTGTTCTTCTATAAACTGCTGCATGTTATTTCATATAACTGTTGGTTGATTGTGATAGTACAGTAAAGCAGTTTCGTACATGATGTTCTTTAAATCGCTAGTAAGTAAATCTATGAAGTCCAGTTCATAGAAATGGTCATGGGAATTCTTGTGCACAAGGGATCCAGGTTCCTGCGAGCGGTTACCGGGGCACCGGGCCGTTTCGACCCGGGCGGAATCTACTTTCTTAGTCGTGGGAGCGGGGAATTGTAGCGGGGCTAGCTACCCGCGCTGCAAGCGTCGCCGCCAGCCCAGACTAAACCCATGATGGCTCCTAAACAACAAAGAAAGATGTTGTGTATATTTAAACTGTGCAGACTAACTATGTCTTCGTGACAGGGAAGGCTATGGTAAGTTGTACAGGTGGTTCAGACGGTACAGGTAAAGTCACCGAACGGTGGCATGTGGAGTTATATTATTTTGTTCTTGCATACCTGCTAAATGAAATCTGATCTAGGCAAGAATAGAAAGTCACATAAACACATAAATGTTGCATGTTCATTTAAAACTCATCTAAAAGAGCTTGGTAAAGTTGAGCAGCTAGCCTTCACCAGTACTTTTCGAAGTACTGACCCTCGTTGTAGCAGGTTCCCCGGCGCAAGGCAACGCGGCGAGGAGCTGAAAACCTCTCCAAACTTTTGGGATTCTTGGCGGTTCGTGGCCAAGACTTTTGGAGGCTCAAGCTAGAAGCCTTCCCCTCTCTCTCCGTTGCGGAAATAACGCTAAGGCGATGGTGCTTACCCGCACCCAAGGTGTTTTGTGTTTTGAAACTATGTAAAGGGACATAATGTATGGATCGGCTATCTCATTTTGCGTCCAAATTTGTAAGCCATTGGGGCATTTTATACTTTTGAGTCAAGCAATGTAACAAGATGTTCATTATAAATAAAAGAAAAACTTTTCTATGCCTCAACCTTGTGTTATCTTATTTGTCCACTCTGTTGCATTGATCTAAAGAATATCCTTATGCGCTAAGGCCTCGTGCACGCGCGCCCTACGCGTGCACGGCATCACGCCCCCTGGGACGATTATCGATTAGCCGAAATCGGGGCGTGACATTGGGTCACCGACTCAGGAGCAAGTTCTCACATGTCTGGTATAACCTCCCTTTCATAATCGTAGTCTCATGAAACATAATATTATCTCGGTTGATGGGTCCACTCGTCCTGTGCTTGAAAAATGTGTCATTCATCCTACTCAATCACTGTCATTATTTGATTCATTATATGCGCCTAATTTTCTATTTAATTTATCTGTGAGCCAGTTAACCAAATCTCTTCAATGTTCTGTGACATTTTCTTCCAATTCGTGTATTTTTCAGGACTCACGACGAAGAAGATGATTGGTTCCGGACATGAAAAAGATAGACTGTATTACTTAGATCTACCTGGAAAGGCTTTCACTTATGTTTCTACTTCTCCGTTGCAGTGGCATTAACGTTTGGGACATCCGTTTTTGGCTTAAGTTGCGTCAAGTTGTTCCTAGTTTGAGTCATGTTTCTAGTCTTGAATGTGAGGCTTGTCAGTTAGGCAAGCATCACCGTAGTTCCTTTCCTCGTCGTTGTGAGAGTCATCAGTTAGAGTTTTGATCTTGTTCATTCTGATATTTGTGGTCCGTCTAGAGTCAAAAGTCCGAAAGAATTTCAGTATTTTGTTATTTGTATTGATGATTATTCCAGAATGACTTGGTGTTATTTAATGAAAGAAAGATCTGAGTTTCCAAATGTGTTATCCGCCTTTTATGAAGTCTATGTTCAGTTTGATAAACGCATCAAAATTATGCGTTCTGATAATGCTTAGGAGTATACTCAATCTTCTGTGAACAGTTTTTGTGTTGATCGTGGTTTAATTCATCAAATCAGTTGTGCCCACACCTCTCAAGAAAATGATATAGCCGAACGCAAACATCGACCCATTTTATATGTGGCTCGAACTCTCATGTTCAATATGCATGTCCCTAAGCAGTATTTGACATATGTCGTTCTTACTGCATGTTATCTAATTAATCGTATGCAATCATCTGTATTAAAAAATAAAGTTTCCTTTTTCATGTTACATACATATGTCATTCCTTTTTTCTTACCTCCTCGATTGTTAGGGTGCGTCGTTTTTGTTCATAACTTGGAACCTAATCGAGATAAGTTGGCTCCTAGTTCTCTGAAGTATGTCTTTCTTGGTTATTCTCGTACTCAAAAAGGTTATCGTTGTTACAGTCCACAATCACGCAAGTATTATGTCAGTACAGATGTTACATTCTTTGAGTCTACCACTTTCTTTCCTTCAGGAGTCCGTTGTATTTCTTTTACATCAGATTTGATATCTTTCATACCACTTCTGGTCATTCTGGTCATTCCTGAATCAATTTGTCTCAATTCTTCCCCCTTTAAAGGTTTATCAGAGATCCAAGGACAGGCCAGTGGTTCTACATAATTCAGCCCTCAACTAATCAGCTTCCGTGCCTCAGATTTCTGCTCCCACCACCATAAATTCAGATGATCTTTCCATTGCTCTCAGAAAAAGAAAACGTATTTGTACCACAAAGAGTAATCATCTCATTTCTAATTATGTTTCATTAGACCGTGCTTCAACATCTTTTCATGCATTGTTGTTTCATTGTCTTCTATTTCTATTCCCAAAACTTACAAGCAGGCTATGTCATCTTCTGGTTGGAAAAGTGCAATGGATGAGGAGATGTATGCTTTACATCAAAATCAGATTTGGGAACTGATATCACTTCCTGTTGGGAAGCAGACAGTGGGTTGTAGATGGATGTACACTATTAAGTATCATCCCGATGGTTCAGTTGAGTGCCTCAAGGCATGATTGGTTGCCAATGGGTATACTCAGACATATGAGTGGATTATATGGAGACTTGTTCTCCAGTAACTCGGCTGAATTCAATTCGAATTCTTATTTCTGTGGCGGTTAATCGTCAATGGTCTATATATCAGCTGGACATAAAGAATACTTTCTAGCATGGTGACTTACAGAAGGAGGTTTATATGGATCAACCACCGGAATATATTGTAGCAGAAGATGAAAAACCCGTATGTCGATTGAAGAAAGCATTATATGGACTGAAACAATCACCTCGTGCTTGGTTTGACAAGTTCAGTTCACTTCTCATTCAGATCATTCAGTATTTTGCCATTCTTCGTCAGCAGGTATTATCGTGTTGATTGTTTAAGTTGATGATATCATTATATCTGGAGTGATCATGCTGGGATTGTGGACTTGAAGGCCTACCTTATTCGTCAGTTTCATACTAAGGATTTGGGTCTTCTTCGATATTTTCTTGGAATGGAGGTTGCTCGATCTAAGAAGAGTGTGTATCTGTCACAACGCAAGTATGTTCTAGACTTGCTCTTCGAAACTAGAATGTTGGAGTGTCGGCCAGTTGAGACTCCTATGAATTATCATGACAAGCTTGATGCTAACAGGGGAGAGATATTTGAGGATGTTGGATATTATAGACGTTTGGTTGACAAACTTATATATCTTACTGTTACACGACCAGACATCACATATGCAGTTGGAGTAGTTAGTCAGTTTATGCATGTCCCTCGGCAACCACATTAGGAGGCTATCTCTCGCATTCTTCGATACTTGAAGGGTGCACCTGGAAAGGGTTTGTACAAACATTCCCAGTTACTTACGTTAACGGGGTTCAATGATGCTGATTGGGCAGACAGTCACAGTGATAGGTCTCCTTTTGCCTATTGTATGTTTGTGGGTGGCAATCTTGTCACGTGGCATAGTAAGAAGCAGAATGTTGTGGCTCGTTCAAGTGCAGAGGCCGAGTACCGTGTGATGGCTCATACAACTTCTGAGATGATGTGGGTGCAGTCTCTTCTTCATGAAATGAAAATTATGACTCATATTCCGATGAAGATGTATTGTGATAATCAGTCGGCAATGTTTATCGCAAGTAATCCGGTGTTTCATGAACGCACGAAGCATATCGAGGTGGATTATCATTTTGTTCGTGATTTGTTGCTGAAGAAATAGATTCTCACTCCTTATGTTCGGTCGGAGGACCAATTATGTGATATACTCACCAAATCACTTGCTAAAGGTCCATTTTCTGATTTATATAGCAAGCTGGGCATGTCTCCAGCTTGAGAGAGGGTGTTTATTTCATTTTGTTATTTATCTTATGAGGGTATAATAGTAATTGTGAGTGTATTGCATATCAATATAAATAGACATGAGATGCAACCTAGGATTTTATGTCCTTGCAATCTCCTTTCTCATATTCTCCCTTCCTACTTTTTTCCTTTTCTCCTCTCTCCATCTCCAAACTTCACTAATATCTTGCAGCAGTCAGCTGTAGCCTCAAATTCTATCATGGTATGTCAATATATTTATGCCTAAACCACATTGTCCTACTTTGTGCCTATATGATAGAATAGATTAGAAAGAAAAAATGCATTTTAATGGCTCAAATGGAACTGTTCCATGGTTGGTAAAACAATCAGAAGAAATATGTACCTGCTGAAGAGATGCACGCTCAACCCGCATTGACATACCCAAAGCTCTTTGGTCTGTACATAATATAAACTATAAATCATTAGCATAATTATTGCTTTCTTGGTGATAAATATCACATGTATGAAACCTTGATTTCCAGAAACACTTACGTTTCTTCCCATTGATGTGGTCCAAGTAGTTAGCTGAATCTTTTACCACACACTCACACACAGAACAGTAGTATCCAGCCTACAAAATTGCAAATCAACTTGCTAATGTACTACATGTATTAAGATACTTGTATCAAAATACCTAACATAGGAACTTGGCAGGTAAGTTCTCCACAGCTTCCTTTAAACAATCAAGTTTGTATTATAGAAAACAGACAAGCTAAAAAACTTAATAGTGGAATGAAACCAAAAACAGGAACCGTACAACTTATTGTTATAATCGATCTGAATGGTAGCTGAAAATATTGAAGCTTCAATCAATAAAAAAAATTCTAACCATTATAAAGTTGCACGGATTGCATCATGAAGCATCAATAACAATCCTTACATTATAATATCATTGTATGTGTTCTTCTATGCCCTTGTTTTCAATATGACTAAATTTTAGGCAAATGGTATTGTACATGTGTTTGTTTTTCTTACACCGGTGACTACAGCAGCCACGCATAGGCCTCACTTTTAGAAATAGTAGGATGATTGCATCCAGTAATGTGAGGAGTAATGGGCGCTAAAATGTCATTCCAAACGGATTATTTCGAGTCAACTTGGAACAAATCTCCAATCCTGTATTGCTTCCTAGCAAACTAAAACTATAGTATTTAATGTTTGACAGAAGGATGTCTTTCAGGAGTGACAAATTAAAGCCAGGTGTAATTTCCATAATAGAAGAAACTTTCATCGACTGTTTAGCAGCAACTCGGAAACAATACCAAATTAACAAAAACAAACAACAAAGCCTTTATCCAATTTTTTTTATTTTTTTGGTTCAGCAGGAGCACAACCATATTATCATATAAATAAATACTGAACAAAATAATAAACGAACAGATTAAGTAATAGAATACAGGTAAAAACAAAAGTACCTGTTGGCTTAAAGGTGCAATTGGAGTAACAACCTGCAACAACAAAATAGGATTAAGATATAACTTTTAGGAAATATGTAAACACCTATAACAGGTTAGAATTACTGTTATAAAGAATATACAACACCCAATCCTTAACAAGAGACTCTACCAAGTCAAGACCAAGATAAGTTGCGAAGAATATTCTACTTATATATTCTAGTCTGTGTCATGTGGGGGAAGTTTTATTTTGTCTTAGATCTCGAATGTTAACATTGCAGCAGTCCTTTTTTTACTACAACTCCATTTGTGATATAAAACTCAATTTGGACTTCATTTTCGACCATTTGGGTTAAAATAAGAAGAATGGATAGTAATGATACAGTACAAACGGCTCCATTAGGCTTCTAATCTCATTATAGCATCGCTTACTCAGTACTGCCTTGCTTATGGCAGTAGTGATGGACTAGGCTAGGCTTTTGGCTTAAATTACAATTGTTAAGTATTATATTAGTAATGGGTTTTAGTCCCACATCGGGTAGAGTAATAGAGAGAGGGGTTAGGCTCTCCTATATATATGTAGTCTTCTCATCATTAAGAGTTAACCATTATTCCAATTCTACATGGTATCAAAGCCATAACACATCCACTCGACGGTCCGCAGACACCAGTTCAGTTAGCAACACCGTCGTCCGAACGAGTGTTGCAGATGGTGCCTCCGCCTACGGTCACAGAGCCATCATCCTCCTCCTCGAGCTCCACCGATTCGTCTCTGCCTGTTCCACCGGCTCGACCTCGTCGTGCATGTCGTGATCATCCTTTGAATGTTGAAAACTACAAAGGGCTTGCGAGCCACACTCAGTCCTTGATAGCTACTATTGATGTGATTCAGATTCCCAATTCTGGCGAGTAGGATCTCAAACATCCCGTCTGACGTGTTGATATGGAAGAGAAAATGAAAGCACTTCAGGAGAACCATACTTGGGACTTGGTAGATTTACCTACCGGTAAATAGGCACTAGGTTGCAAATGGGTATTCACGATCAAAGTGAAACCAGATGGCATTCTTGATCGCCTAAAGGCTCGTCTGGTAGCTAAAGACTATTCCCAGACCTATGGTGAAAATTATTTTAAGACCTTCTCTCATGTTGCCAGGATGACATCGGTGCGTGTACTCTTGGCCTTAGTTGTTCACTATGACTGGCCATTACTTCAGCTGGATATCAAGAATGCATTTCTTCACGGGGATACTGAAGAAGAAGTGTATGTGGTGCAACCTCCCGGGTTCGTTGCAAGGGAGGGTACAGTGTGTCATCTGCGGAAGGCACTCTACGGTCTCAAATAATCATCTCGTACGTGGTTTGGTCGATTTACACATGTTATTACTCAATTTGGCATGTGCCAATCAAAGAAGGATCATTCGGTATTCTACCGACAAACATCAGCTGGAAGGATACTACTTAATGTCTATGTTGACGACATTGTAATCACGGGAGACGACAGCCAGGGTATTATAGGACTAAAGAAGTTTCTGGAAGAACAATTTCAGACCAAGGATATGGGATCGCTGAACTACTTCTTGGGCATTGAAGTCACACGGGATAAGCGGAACATTATAATGTCTCAAAGAAAGTATGTGCTGGACATACTAAATGATGCAGGACTGATGCAAGCCAAGGGAGCAACCTTACATATGGATCCAGGGTCAAAGTTACTCCCAGACGAGAGGGTCATGATGACCAATCCGGATCAGTATCGTCGAGTGGTAGAAAAATCAACTACTTGGCGGTTATGACCCGCCCGAATATTTCCTTCGCCGTAAGCGTTGTAAGTAGATTTATGGCTTCTCCACGAGTTTCACACTGGCAGGCAATCCACATAATTTTGCGTTATTTAGTCGAAAATTCAGGAAAAAAAATTCGGATGGAGAATCATGGGCATACTCATGTTGAGTGCTTTACCGATGCTGATTGGGGTGCAAGCTTGACGGATAGACGGTCTACATCTGGCTACTCGGTATTTATTGGCGGAAACTTGGTATCGTGGAAGAGCAAGAAGCAGAGTGTGATAGCACGGTCAAGTTCGGAAGCAGAATATCGAGCCATTACTCATGGCATGGCAGAAGTGTTATATCTGCAGCACCTTCTACAATATCTGGGAGAAGAAGCAGGATCAAAAGCAGCAGATATGTGGTGTAATAACCAATCTGCTATCCATATTGCTACAAATCTTGTACTTCATGAAAGGGCGAAGTACATTGAAATTGATGTCCACTTCGTTCGTGATGAGTATAAAAAGGAGATGATAAAGTTTCAACACGTGAGGACCGGTAATCAGATAACCGATATCTTCACGAAATCTCTTTTGGGTCCTCGGGTGCAATTTTTGTGTAACAAGCTGGGCATGATTGACATCTATGCTCCAGCTTGAGGGAGGGTGTCAAGTATTATATTAGTAATGGGCTTTAGTCCCACATCGGGTAGAGTAATAGAGAGAGGGGTTAGCCTCTCCTATATATATATATATATATATATATATATATATATATATATAGTTTTCTCATCAATAAGAGTTAACCATTGTAAACTCCCATTTAAAAATCAACTATATTTGGTAGTATTTTGTTCTAGTAAATTGTTTCATTTTTTTTCATAAATCAATATAGGTACAGACTATTACTAGTTGTCTTAAGCCAACTCTTCCATATTATTCTCTAAACATTATTGCTAGTATCAATACTAATGATACTAAAATATTATTATTGTTAATACTATTGATATATATATATATATAACTGTATTACTTTCTTCCTAAATTCTGGTAGGCCCAAAATATCTGTCTTCGGCCACTGTGTTATGCATTATCATATTTTTATTCACTTCTCATTCACTTCTCTCACTCAGCCCCATTGATGTCCAAATTGTATTGTTTCGAACCCAAAAGAAATATTCCAGCCAAAGCAATATTCCATTCTTCCTTTCTTTTCTTTTGTTGGGGTTGTTTGTTCACTTCCGATTAAATCCCTTAGGCTAAAACCCAGTGCTTACCCTTCCCTTCCTAAGCCCTATCAAGTTCAGCCCACCAACCAATAAATTTCCAACTCAAACTTTGGCCATTCGTACTATTGACTTGAGAGAGTCATTCTCCTAACCAAGGTCAGGTGGGTCATAAAACCCGTGCCCAAAATCCGAACCCGTTACCTATAAAACTTTGATTCTTCTTCCCTGCTACCAGCTGCGCCTGCGGATTTCTGTTGAGAACAAAACACGCTGGTACGATTCCAGTTGTTCGAACCACTCCCTCTCACACTATATATACTATCTTGTTCTCATTTTCCTTCCCCAATATGTCACGTTCCGATCCCGAAAGGGTCAATCGTCCTCGTTGGATCCTTTACGGAACCGATCGTCCTCGCCTGAGTTGCGCTCGCACAAGGCAAAAACGTGCAGTGATAGGAAATCATTTGAAAACACAAGTTAGAAAACATATTCGAATAGTTGAACACAAGTATAGGAAGAAACATGATTTTCATTGATAATTCAGAGTAATTTACATAGAGTTTACATTTGATGCGCCTCTCGGCTATTTGGTTTGCATTATAAAAAGGAAACTCAAAAGGCAGGGCGCGCTCCATCAAATAGGCCTCGTCGTTCATACATTACGCTCTTGTATAGGTTGAAAATTCACGCCTCCAAAATGAACTGACTTCAACTATACTTCAAAATAGTAGAGCTTCTAATACCTCATCGTCTATCCACTAGCGTTGCACCGCCTGAGTGCCTGAAATAGTTGCCCTCAACGTGGGTCAGTACTCAGTTGTACTGGTGAGCGGGACGAACCCACTCGACTAAATCAGCACTTGCTTATTAGGGGCAAGAATGCATTAAGATGATCTTTCTATAGAGAACTAAGTGAATTCAGCTCATATCAGTTGCATGTTTTGATAGGAATGAAAATAACATTTAATCCCATCAAGTACATCGGTTGCTTACTCAACCGATGCACGCCTTCCCTGCAACGAAACATAAGTATACTTACCATCTGCACAAGACAATAAATTAGCATGTGTTCTATTCTATGCGGTCATTGATGTGATCGACACCATGGGGACTTATCCAAAGCATTACGGCGCGCCCTGTCAGCCCGGATAGCAAGCCCTGCTGAAGGTCCCGCAATGCATCGCGACTAGCACGATCAAATATTTCTTCCCGGGTCGATACAGTTCCAGTGCCCCGGTATACCGTTTCGAGGAAATGCCAAACCTTGTGCACAACTTGTCCCAAACCATGCAAATGCATGAACAGTTCAAATATCATACAATGCATGAAATAAAACAGAAGAAGTAAAGCAGCAATATATATACTTATGCAACAGTTCATATTTTCTCAAGTTGTGTTCCGATTTTGGTATCCCGTGGGTCCAAACTCTATCCGAGGTACCAGGCCGCAACCAATAACCCAATTCCTTTATAATGAAGCTCGTGTTTATAAGGTGTTCAAGAATACAAATATAGTCTACAATTTCCATGTTTCTTTCTTAGTGGCTGGTATGCATTGTGGCTAAGGATTTCCTAGGCGTTCAGCCGGGCATCATCGATTGAACGTTTGAAACATTAGAGATGTGGACGTGAAGAAGTAGGAAAGAAGGGTCCGAACAACTCACTGGTTAAGGGAAAGTGCTGAAAGGAGTCCCGCCTAGCGACGATCAAACGTCAGTTACGCGGATCTGCAATAGCACGAGCACCGAGTTAGAATCATTTGACTATCCTTCCTTCCGAACTCTCCAAGAATCAAAGTTCCAAACGAGAAAGCCAACAGCGAAAACCAAGCAAATCGAAAACAACACCAAATCAAAATCCCAAAGCGACATCAAGAAAACTAAGCAACAAAGCACAAAAACTATTGGACTTGTTTCAATAAAGGCATATCCATGAGTTGGAAAGGATCATCGCATTTCGTCCGTGGCAAAAGGATGCCGAAGATCTAAACTCCAAACTACGACTCAGACAGACTAGCCATAAGCCCAATTATATAGTGCGCATCCCGGTCGGATCGGGATTTGAGGCACTACACCATAAACCCTAGCCGCCCTTCCTTAAACTCAGTTCTTCCTCGTCAAGGAAAGCCAACATCCATCAGCCTGTGTTGGTGTCGAAGCGAGACGTTAGAGATCTCTGTGAGACGCTACCTGCAATCCAACGTACCTCCTGACCAATGACATAGTCGCCCAGTACTCGACGTTTGGCACTGTCGACTCCGAGTAGCGTCGAGCAGTCGAGCCGCGCGGGTCTTCGTAGCGCCGATTCGCCCGGCCACGCGCATCCCGCAGTTGAGATCCCATATCATCCCGACACGCCGTCGAGCTCCTCCCTTGGCTAGCCTTCAACGACAACCATTATTCCGTCAACTATCCGTCCTTCGAACCGGCACCTGCGAGGACGATGTTCACGCTCGTCTGGCATCCGTCTTCATTTTCTCTGGTAACACAACCCTCCTCTGTAATATGACATCCTTGTTAGTTCTTTATATATATATTTCTTCTTTCCTACTAGTTGTTTATATATTGGAAGGGAGGGTGTTGAGTTGATTATATGGAGGCTAACTCAGCACGGGATGCGAATATGTGCTGGTGTATAAATGTGCTTGTGTATAAATGTGATATTGAATGAAGAGAGAAAGCAGTATAGATATAGTTGGTTGTGTGGGTATGGGTGTTTTCCTTCAACGCAAAAGAACAGAAAAAGAAAACTTCCAAACCACATTAAGCACAAGTTGATAATAGGTGACTTCAACAAAGATTGCATAGTCACACAATAGAACGGGAACACCACTGCAAACAAATGAAGGAGGTCAAGCTAGCAACCTAGTATGTTTAAGTTTGGCTCATTATTAGTTATGTAGCTAAGCTCCTCTTATTCCAAAATACCAACACCACTAGCAATCATGGAGTTAGTATAGGTAAGAGCCTATACATATGTTGTGGAGGCCTAAGGATGAAGGAGTGCTTGTGTGTTGCAAATGGAAGCATGGACTTACGTGTGCTTGAGGAAATACATGAACATAATATTGTGGTATCCTCTAAATGGATAAAGGAAGAGTAGTAGGCAGTGGGCCCATAGGTAAGGGGTATGTTGTTGTATGCAAGGAGAAAGGTGTGTGGTTTACTTGGGAATAGATATGACAACTTGTGGTTGTAGGAAGAGGTATACTATAGGACAATACAATTTTGAGAACCACATATGGTAAGGATTATGGCCACTTTAGTATGGCAAGGGTGTGAGCACTCTGTATTCTCTAGTGCTCAGCTTATAGGTTTATAAGTGGATAAAGGGTGGATATGGGAATGTCATGAAATGTATGAAAGGAATATGTGATAAATGTCAGAATAAATCTTGAGCCAATGTGTTAGATAGACTGGGTTGTGGTTGTTTGGAAGGAATTTAGTAGAGGACGACAGACTTTAAAGGCTCGGCTCTTGTTAATACGCATAACTAGAAGTTGTGTTTTAAGCAGTCAATAACTACTCCAGGATTGGAATACTTACTTGAGTAAAACTACTTAAAGTGCTTCCTAATTAAGTTGTGCCATAAGGTTTATTATCTGCAAGCAGAGCCTAACCACTTAGAATAGTTGTATAAATGTAATCATAATCATGTATATATGTATGTATAGATTCAAATAAGTAATGCCTTGTATTTAATAATAAAATTTCTTCCCAAACTTATCTTTTAGGTTCATTGGACTATCTAGAGTTGGGACTTGGAACCGGACTCTCCATCTCAGCTCAGGAACCTAGGCAAGTATACTTTGCCACAATGTTATATTCTATTTCAGATTTCAGTTCCTGCTCTGATAACTTTTATTGTAATATTTTATCTGCGCGTCTTGGGCATGACTCTGGGTGCAACCAACGGTGTGCGTTGGATAATTACTTTGCAACCTAGGCATTTAGGAGTCCTTCCTTGCTGCACTATGGATACACCGATATCCCACAGGACCCCGACACTTACTTAGACACTGAGAGATGTTACAGAGATAGAGGACATGTACCCCCGTACTCGACTGATCATTAGTATGATCTGGACGTGCGAAGGCTTAGTGCATACTAGATACTTTTATTCTTGAGATACTGGACTTCACATTAGGGATTGAACGTGGCGAGGAGTCGACCCGTTCTAGATTCATTGGGTGGGGAGGACAGTTACTAGACGTAGGGGCTGCTATTGGTATATTGATATTGACAGTGAGGCGACTCGGACGAGCACCGCTGATAGAGGATCTCAGGTTCAGAGAGCCCCATACGGACGAATGATGTTCTCATTTGCATTTACACTTAGTTTGGTACATTCCTTATTTATTGCAGTACTTTATATCATTAGTGGCATGTTTCTATGTATTTTGTTACGTTCCTCTGAGGACCAGGTTCCTTTCCAGTTTTGCAATGTTGATTGTCGTTGAGTTCTTCTGAAGCTGCTGATGACTATCTTTCCGGTATACAGGTATTGTGAGTAGGTACTTGTATCATGTCTTCTGTAGTTTGTCTATTTTGTTTTTACTGCTTATTTTCTGCTATTTAGCATAGTGTTTGTAGACTCATATTATTGTCTCTCGAGTCTATTCAGACAAGTATGATTATTAGGTTGCAGACTGATACTCATATCTTCCTTTCTTTTTGATCTTTTCTTGTGGATTGAGTTAAAAAGATGATATAGACTTAGCTATACAAATCTAGGACAGCTTATACGTATTCTAGTTGGACTGGAGTCCACTTGGATACGTAGCTGGCCATTGCCACGTAGCCTGGTTCCAGGTATTTTGGGACCGGGGCGTGACAACCATTATTCCAATTCTACAACAGTAAAGACACATTTCTTCTGTAGTTGATAAACCTAAGGGCATTGCCTCTTGTAAAGATATTTTTGTCTCATTATCTCCAGTTGATCCCATGGAATCCATGTTGCACGGACATGCGAAAATGGTGTCGGTTTCCACAACCATATTCATGTATGTATTCGTGCAACATAGGTGACTACCTTGTACCTATTTGAAAATGTCAATAAGACGCACCTGTATCCGTATTTGTGCAACATAGCATTGGATGTACCTTACTCCAAAATTAATTTCTACCTACCTTTACCAACCTCCATCCTTCGTCCCTTCCACAGATTTACCCAATGTTACCTGGAATGAGGAATGCTATGATATATGGAACAAAAATAGACCAGAAAATACCATTTGGTATTGAAATATGCATGACAAGGATAGGCTACTTTGCGATGCTTTAGCAGTATTTTCAGGACATAGCATGCTTTCCAATTTTGCATGTGCTTCTGCACAAGGTTAAGGGTATAGGCTGATATTGACACATATCGGCCATACCGTATCGTTTTGGCCTGTCGCAATTCGATAGTGAATTCTCACTGGATGTCGATAGTGACCCCCGATAATGCTAATTGATACTGACTCGAACAATACATGCTGATACCGACAATTTGGGATCTTTTTCCTAGTCAATTTGCCAAAGAAAAAAAAAATTAAAAAGAGAGAAATACGAAAGAAAAAAAATCGATGTTGCCAGAGTGAGAGGAATAACCAATCCATGAAAGTACATGAAACCATCATGTTTCAATAGAGATACAGGAAAGGGTTGGGGGCAATGAAGTAGGTGAAGTGGTTGGATTTTGGGAGCTAATGTTGAAGCTGACATACTATTGTGTCGATGATATTCATTATCGACACACTGTAAGCATTGCCATTTGTTGATGTTATATATTCATAAATTCACAACATTCATACATTTTAAAATTATTCCATTCAAAAGTATCTACCGCAGGTGTACCTCTTCTAAAAGCTACATACAAAACTGTATCTATTGTGGCTGAAGGATTAGATAATGTTGAATATGATTTCATTTTAAATAACGGTAAAAATATATTACATAAAGTTATGCCTAAATGTATCAAATAGTTTTCTATTGTTTTACTACAATTTTATATTATTTGGTTTTCCAAAACCAAGAACTGTGAAACTTCGAAAATCCCTAGAATTGTGAAACCACTAGAATCGTTGAGACCGTCAATACTCATAAGAAGGTTCTGAAAGTGGTTCCGATACCGATATTGCGATTTGCGAACCTTGAATTCTGCTTCATTCAAACTAGTTTAGGACTTGGGATAAGACTAAGTATTCCTCCTTTTCCCACTCTCTAACATTTGAATCATTGCATTCATTATATCCTAATGGAACCATTTCCTGTTTTGGAACCAAAAGTTCCAAAATAGTAAAGGATATTTATATTATGCTGTTAGTAACTTTCAATTTACTTAAACTATACTATCATAGATTAAATCTATCTTGAAATTAGCATTTCCCGTTTGGACTCGAACATTAGCTTCGTAAATACCAAACTCTTTATAGGACAAGACACTATACATACAAGCCGGAATGAGATGGAAATGTTCGCACTGTTTTCATTTTCCACTCCATTTCCCCTAGGTAGCTATTTAGTTTATATTTTGCTATCGACATAAAGAATGAGGTTCTCAAGCCATGACTGATAGGTCTTTCCACCCTATATCCTACCCCACAACAGTATCCTACCCCACAACAGAGTTTCAATAGACAAAATTCCTAGAATCAAGAAAGATAGAAGCAATGGAAGATGAAGAGACTCAAGTTTTCTCCTTGGAACTAGATACACAAAATTCCTCTTTCCAACTTCTAAGCATTGTCCCGACAATTAGGGCTTTGCTGTTATATTCTTTCTTATAACAACTATTGAGCATCTTGTCATGGGTTAGAATACTCCCCACATGCAGGGGCAAGGGGATTTCACTCCGTTAAAAAGGTTAATTTGTAGAATAGCTCAAGATCTCAGTAAGATCTCATTCTCGTTCCAATATCAAAAAATGAGATCTCCTAAATACCATGGAATATTTATACACAACCGTATAGGCTATTCTAGAAATGTCCCTGTTATAAGCAAAATACAAATAATATCTCATTGGAGATCCATCTTAGTTGCTTACCAAGATCTTGTGTTTTTTCAAATATTTGCAGGCCTCAAAGGTGAGCATAAAATTTATGGTTATTGTTTCCTGCTAGGATGCGCCAGTAGCAAATTTTAACATAGTGACAATGAAGATTGACATTTGTAGAATGCCAAATAGGAATGCTCCTATTCAAGTTACGACAAGTAATATTTCAAAAACATCTTTATTTGTGAAATCTATCATATTGTGGTAAGGAATCTCACAGGGACCAGATGTGTCATTCCATCCTCTCTTAGGAAAAGACTTACATTCCACGGTAGCAAAAGAAAGGGCATAAATGCATTTCTTTGCAATGACCAATGACGACTTTACAGAATAGAACAAAAGAACTCAAACAAAACAAACCTGTCACATAGTAACCTATGTCATTTCTGACCAAGAAGAAGAAAAACTTTTAATCAAGGAGTACAACTATAGAATCAAGTAACCATTTCAATCGCTCTTAATATATTGATTCTAACCATGTGAAATCAAAGTATTTTTAGGCTTGTTCATGAAATTTATGTTTCTTCAGATTGAGGACAAAAAAGAGAGAGAAAAATCAGAAATCAAATATTCCTTCCTGATTAGTTTGAATTTTCATATAATTAAGAAATTTAATAAGAGTAGCAATTCTTTTACTAGTTTACTCAAAATGATATTTTGTCCAGGTCGTGTATCTTCCCCTACCAAATACCAGATAAAGATTAAAAGCATTCTTTGTACAAAGTGACAGAAAACACAGGTTTTTAGCAATCCTTTGAATAGCACATCAGTCCATTTTAAAATGTAAGACACTGGTATGATGGTCACAAGCTAGCCATTATTCTAGCATCGGTAGTTTTTTTAGTCATCACAATATAAAGAACAAGATATTGCTACAGACCTGGGTTTTCCCCAGGCGTGATTCAAGGTCGACTTCAAAATCCCTGTGTTTCAATGGTTTCCTTTGCACATGAGCTTTTCCTGAGGATTTGCAACGAAAACAACGACAAATGTAAGAAACAACTTTTGACATGAACGAACATTTTGTCCCAATATTTCCTTTAATTTTTTTAATATGTTCATTAATGCAGATTCTGCATGATAAAATACTTGCCTTTGGATGAAAGTCGGTCTTCCTCCTCCTCCTATCAGAAACACAGAGACAAATAAGTATAGCATAAGAAGAAACAAACAAATAACTAATAATTTCCAGTTCAAATACAAACTTTCTCTCTTTCACGAGCTCGTTCCAAGAATTCTTCTTTGTTAAATTTTCTCCTAAAGGTGTTGTCAACTCCAACTGTCTGTATATAGAAACCATAAACTGCAATGTTAAGCTGGCTTAGAATACCAAACTCGATAACAAATAAATATTACAATTAACAAACTTACTTTACTTCCAGAATGAGCCATCAGAATTCGTTTCCTAGCACAACCCCAGGTAACAAACACAACTAATAAAGCTTCCTGTTTATCTTTTAAGGATGCTGATAATAGTGACTGCAGGAAATAACCAAGAATATCAGAAAAAGTAAATTCTTACAAAACTCTGCAGATAACGAAGATGAAAACATTTGAATCGAGTATATTCTTAGGCATCAGATATAACACTAGCTTACTGAAAACTTTGGTGCACAACTGCGGTAGGAGAGACATAATATTACAGGTAAAATTAACCCAAGGTACTAGAATGACATAAGAAAGGTCCACAAGAGAATTGACAAAGTTTTTGAGACCAGTTGTCGTTTGTTAACCTAATGTCAACCACCTATATATCACAGCCAGGAATAGCTATGAAGCACGAAAGGACCATTTCATACAGGTCATACAACCAGCTAGGTATACCTAACTTTTGGCTGTGCAGTTTACACTCATGCAACCAAGGACCACTGTCCAACTACCCCTAGAATATAAATAGTCTATATGAAAAGAAGAGGTAACATGATC
>JAYESA010000019.1:16718813-16838813 GCA_036927795.1 Iris macrosiphon | reverse complement strand
TTTTAATTAATTATAAAAAATGTCCTTCAGGGATTAATTAGTATAAGGCATACGTGGCAGCAACCCGCGTATGGGCTATTAGAAACTTGTGGCAAGTAGCGGATGTACGACGCACTATGCGTGCAGATCGTTAATTGGACCAAGTAATCTGAAGCTTGAAACACGTTTGAGTAGTCTGAGTATATCATGCATAAACAAGTATAGCATGCCGGTGCAAAATGAGTATAAGACATCAGAGTAAGCTACACAACCTGAGTCAATTAGAAATATGAGTATAGTATCTTGTGTATAACCTGCATCTGATTTAGAAGCACGCTCGTAGCATACATGTGTTCGTTATGCGATCGTTGGGATTTCTATATATCAATATTCGTGCTTGGTTTAACTTGATCTTATACTTGGACAGGAAAGAAGAAATGGTAAGTTGGTAAGTATCGCAGTGTTTCTTGTATATCGCACGGCGCACTGCCACATGGGTTAGGATTTGTATCTTATGCCGTAAAATTGATCTTAAGGCAAGACTAGAAAGTTAACTTAATAGTTGGTGCACGGAACTTATATAACGTGTTGGATTTGTCGAGCGGGCGAACAGCCTCCCCACCAGTGCATTCATGTACTGATAATCCACCAGATTGCTTGCAGGGTGCGAAAGAACCTCGTTCGGTGCAGATTGTCCCCTCGTGCGCGCTAAGGCGTAGAGTTCGCTCTGGAGCCTTAGAGTGTTGCGTTCGGAGCTGAAGCACATATACAGGACATAATATTGGAACATTGTCTATGTATCATTCCAAGTTGTAAGCCGTTTGGCACGCCTTTATTGAAAGAGAGAGAGAGAGAGAGAGAGAGAGAGAGAGAGAGAGAGAGAGAGAGCTTGAACGACTTGTAATCTCGGCCTATCATCGCTTGTAACCTTATTCATTATCAATAAAGACCTATTTTGTATTCATACTTGTGTTTACTCTATGTTTCTGCTATATCGACTTGGTGAACTAGTTATCAATGGCAGTTTCGGTATCTGCCTCGTACGGGCATAACTCCAGGCTCGCGTGGCATCACGTCTCGATGGAAACGATCGTCCCGCGGGACCACTAACGCGGTGATTCGCGCCTAGCGGGGACGACCGATTCCAGTGGAAGATCGGGGCATGACATATTATGTAATGCCCCATAACTGTATAGTATATTACGCTGAGTCAAATTTAATAAGGCAATAGTTGGTTATATTTTGATTTGTTGGATTTGGGAGCAAGTATTGATTTGAGTTGGTTTCATGTGCAGATCACAAGCAGAGTTCGATAGAATCAGGTGTTCATTCAGAGTAGTACTGAGATAACAGGATTGGAACGATGATGCCGTATTCCTTGGTCCATTTGGTCGGATGATTTGGAGAGCATGGTCTGCTCATACGGTCATACCAATTGAGTAGATCGTGCTTTGCATCGGACCACAGGTTCAAGGGATCAGTCGTATCGGCTAGGCAAAGTGCTAACAGAATCAGACTTGGTGAGTGGGCTCTGTCCCTTCTTCTCTACTCATTCATGCCTAATAATATAGAACATACGTAATGGCTTGAACACTTGGGCTGGAACTTGAAAATTACCGTACTGTGGTGTGCATAGAGTGTGCGTCGTTTGGTTGGATATGATTTGTGGCTTGAGTTGGCTTTGCGTTTGAGCAGTTGGGACTTGAGTGGATCATCTTGGTTGGAACATCAAGGCACTTCGGGCGGGCGAGCGAGCGTGCATCCGTGCACGAGTATCAGTTGGACGCTTTGTCAAGCAAAGCGTGCAGTTGTGATCCAAAATTGGACAACTGCAGTTGTGATCCAAAATTGGACAACTGCATCGGTGAGGGCATTATGCCACTGTTGGAGCATTGTGCCACAAAGTTTTTTGAGCGAGGGGTGTTGCACCAATTGGAGCATTGTATCAAAGCTGCATAGTGCCTATGGAGATAACTTGAGATGGTGCCTTGGGATATAAGTTGGAGAATGGTTATGGATAGTTGGTTGGATTGAGACTAGGATCATTTGGTGGGCGAGAAGGCTCGATTCTCTCATCTTACCTACTTGGAGTTTGTATCGGTCACGGACAACCTATTGCGCACATGGTTTGGTTTCCTCGAACGGGATAGGCTCCGGGATACCGGGACCGTTAGGCCATAGAGAAGACAAATGGTAACGTGTCTTGGGCGTGGTATCGGCAGTTCGATACGACAAGGCAGGCTAGCTACTCAGCGCTGGATCAGGTAGAACTGCAGTTGATTAGTCCTTTATGGCTTGGACAGTGACTTCATATAGATAAGAGTTGGTTTGCTTTGGTTTGTGTTTTTCGTGTAGGCGGCGGCCACCTTACCTCAGGTAAGAGTGTGCATATCGATGATTGGATTAGTAAGGCTTGAATTATGGCATGGTTTGAGGATGGATATTGAGGCTTGGATTATGATTCGATAGGTTCACGCGTTGCTTGGGTTTGAGTAGAACGGTTTGCATGCTAGTTTTCTTTTGAGTTGGATATATATCTGCTTGTATATTTGCTTAAATTGAATGCTTGCATGTTTAACCTGCTTTACAGTTTTTCTTAACATATCATACCTCTGCCATGAAATGAATCTAGGATTCAAGTAGAAAGATCACCATATAACTGTTTGCATTCACTATCTACTTAGTGCCGATTTAGGCAAGTGGGTTACCCCACTCTCATGTACAGCTGTGTACTGACCCACGTTTGTGGACATTATTTCAGGTACGCAGGTGTAGTGGCGCTGCTTGGATATACGGTGCATGATGTATGGAGCGGTAAGTACCTTTATGGGCAAGAGAAAGAGCAAGAGTGTTGCATCGCCTTTGAGGCAATTTTTTTCGTGGCATTTTTATTGGACCCTATCGAGAGCTTCGATGCGTTTACTCTGATGTGTGCTTGGTACACAATACTTGGCTTTCGTTACAAATTGGTCGTTTAAATAATAACTTTGATGTTTGACATCATCGCCTTGTACGAGCGCAACTCCAGGCTCGTACGATATCATGTCCCGATGAGAACGATTGTCCTGCGGGATCACTGTAACGTGGTGATTCACGTTCAGCGGGGACGATCGAGCTTGCGGGAGATTGGGACGTGACAAGGAATACGGCTGGCAATAAGGCATTTCTGATTCGCCAACTCGTCAACTCGAAGTACACAGAGGGTGCACCGGTGGCTCAACATCTGAACGAGGTTCAGGACATCATCAATCAGTTGTCTGCGATGAAGATGGTGATTGAGGATGAGCTTCGGGCCCTTCTGTTTTTGAGTTCTCTGTCGGAAAGCTGGGAGATGTTGGTGGTGTCGGTGAGCAACTCCGCTCCTGATGAAGTTGTCACGATGGAGGCAGTCAAAAGCAGCTTGTTGAACGAGAAGATCCGGCGTAAGCAAGTAGAATCGTCGTAGGAGTCCGCTCTAGTGGCTTCCTACGGAAAGGGAAGACCCAAGTCACAAGCGAGGACAAAAGGAAGTTCTCGAAATTTTGAGATTGTGGACCACAAGGAGGACTGCTATCACTGTAGCGAAAGGGGTCATATCAAGAGAAACTGCCGAAAGCTGCAACCGCGTGGCACAGAGAGCGACGAGCCGCCTGCGCCGCCTGTGCGTTGTACTGCACAGAGCAGACATCGCCGCACCGACCCGCCAACAACAATCCATGTTCCCTCCACACTTGACTCGCTCAAGCTAACTTACTGGCCGCATAGCTCCAGGCCGCATGGGCTCCTGGCCGCATGTGCCCCTGACCGTATGGCTCCTGGCCGCATGCGCACCTGAACGCATGGCTCCACGAAGCATGCGAAGTGCAAAGTGCGCCACCGAGTCCGAGTCGCAAATAGCTCCTAAGAGAAACTTCTCAAAGGTGGTGACAAAATAAAGATTGTCATAATGGGGTTCACACTTAATCTCTATAGAAAAGTCAACCCACATGGGGTTGTGCATATACCAATACTAAGCAAAGCTATATATTGAGATATACACATGGATAATTTTTTAATGTGGGACTAAAACTTCCAAAACAAAGTAGAAAACACCAACAGAATGGATTATATGACAATCGGACAACTGAATAATCAAATATAGGCATTGAAAGTGAACTATAAACAGTCAGTAGCATTATTGTCTTTGTAGTAGTGCATACAACGACGACTATTATCAACACAATATACTTTTTCTTTAATTATTAATTTTTTTCCCAGTAAAATCAACAAAATAAACTTACATATATATATTTTATTCAAACTCTCAACCCTGAGGAGTCTAAGAGCCCACTCAAACTCACAAATTCAATCAACCACATCCCAAATAGAAAAGCAAGCAGCAACAATTAACAAACCATGGGGGAAGCCAAATCCTCAATACTCGTGGCAAGAGATCCAGGAGGAGAAGTGAAAGCAAATACACTCGGAAGTGATTAGATATTGATGGGTAGACTGGGTAATTAAGTGTTTCTCCACCAGCTTCTTCTTGTATCATCAGAAGCACCGAGACTATGCACCTGCAATATACACAGCACATATATGCACAGGAAAATTATTTAGGCATTCAGCACAACAAAAACAAAAGGCTTTTGACAAGGGCACTACCATATTTACTTGGGACTAGTTCAGGATTGGAACTAGTCCACTAAAAAGGAACTTTTACTTATACTAATCCAACATTTTACTCATACTAGTCCACTTTGAAACTCTTCTTCCCAAACACTCCCAAACCCTCCCCACCCCACCGGAGTCCTCCCCCCTCCCGCCGTCCTCCTCCGCCTCCTCCCCCGTCCTCCACCGCAGCCTCCCGTCGCCGCGCCTCCCGTCGTCGTCGCCGTCAAAACCAAAAAAGAAAATGAAAAAATAAAAGAACTGTCAAAATTTGACATATATGTTGATTTTTAGGACTGTCAAAATTTTGACAATCCTACCAATTGGAAGTACTGTCAAAATTTTGACAGTCCTAAAAATTCAACATATATTTTTAGGACTGTCAAACTTTTGATAGTCCTTCCAATTGGTAGGACTGTCAAAATTTTGACAGTCCTAAAAATATATGTTGAATTTTTAGGACTGTCAAAATTTTGACAGTCCTTCTCATTGGTAGGAAAAATATATGTTGAATTTTTAGGACTGTCAAAATTTTGACAGTCCTTCCCATTGGTAGGACTGTCAAAATTTTGACAGTCCTAAATTTTTTTTTCTGTTAATTTATTTTTGTTAATTGTTGGGGGGGCCAATTTCAAAATATCCTTAAATTTTCTATCCTTAAAATTTGTTAAAGTATTCTGTTATTTAAAATAGTAAATTTATTTTTGATACATTAAATATTTTGTAAAAAAAAAAAAAAATACCAAAAGTAAAATTTGGAGGTCGAAACATCGTTTTTTTGCGATTCTAAAAATTTGGGAAGTCCGTCAAACGGTGAAACGGTTTATCCCGAAGTACTTTTCCATACGGTCATTTTGGCTCAAACTGGAGCTTGTTTCGATCTTCCAGTCAAAAGTTATGATACTTTAAAGTTTTATATTTTATATTTTTGCCTGTAATATGTACGTCTTACTTCGGATGAAAATTCTCTCTACACGAATTGTGTTACTCTCGTCGAAAACATACAAATCGACCTATTGTGTGACGAAAAACGATTTGAAAACAAATAGTTATGGCCGTTTGAAGTCTGATCGACGGCAGACGTAATATTCGTACGGTAGATTTTTTTTTTTTTTGGTTCAATGATAACATATTTTATTTTGGATGTTAAACTAAATAAAAAAAATCAAAATCCAAAACTAACTAAATAGAAATAAACTTAAAAAAAAATCCTGACAATTAAAATAAGGACTGTCAAAATTTTGACAGTCCTCATTGTTTGTGGGACTGTCAAAATCCTGACAGTCCTAGTTTTATATAAAATTTTCAGTGGGTTAAAATTAGGACTGTCAAAATTTTGACAGTCCACATAGCTTGTGGGACTGTCAAAATTATGACAGTCCTAACAATTTGTAGGATTGTCAATTTTGACAGTCCTTCCAAGTGGTAGGACTGTCAAAATTTTGACAGTCCTGATTATAATAATTTGGGCTAGCCCCAAATGAGGACTGTCAAAATTTTGACAGTCCTCATTTTTTGTGAACTGTCAAAATCCTGACAGTCCTAGTTTTATATAAAATTTTATGTGGATTAAAATTAGGACTGTCAAAATTTTGACAGTCCTCATTGTTTGTAGGACTGTCAAAATTTTGACAGTCCTTCCAAGTGGTAGGACTGTCAAAATTTTGACAGTCCTCATTATAACAATTTGGGCTAGTCCCAAATAACTTTTAGGATGGCAAACTTGTAATTTTTTGTAAATTTATAATGGACTAGTCCCGAGTAAAATGTGCAGTGCCCTTATCAAAAGCCAAACAAAGATGCATTAGAATAAGATCAAATGAAATTGGTGTACCGGACATAAATTCAGCTCTGACATAATAAGATTACCTCTAGTCACACGTGGACGACGACCTCCTCGTTTCCACGCAGCTGGTATATGTTTCGGCGCAGCAGAAGCAACTCCGACCCTAAAATCAGTACGGTCCTTGTCCAAGCCCTGTACATTCATCCACCACTCCTCTTCACCTCGAACGACCACCTTACCAGCACCGCAATCCCTATCGGAACGGGAACTCGAAAGTGGAACCTTCTTAAGCTTCCAGCAGCCACTTATTTCCAACTTTTGGAGGGACGGAAGATGTCCGTCGTCGCAAATGCTGGTCATCTTGGGCAACCCGCATAGGTGCAACCTTTTGAGCCTTGGCAGCACAATTTCTCCTCTTGTGTGCCATGTAAACAACCTCTCAAGCCGAGAACAGAATCTTATTTCCATCACTTCAAGTTGCGGAAGGTCAACGGTCACTTGGAACAGGACAAGGAGGTTTGGACAGTACTCGAGATTGATGGATTTCAGTAGTTGGAAGCTTGAAGGGTGAGGGCTTGTTACATCATACCCATGACTATGATTCCATATCGATTGTAGTTTTGCAAGGCTAGATATCTCTAGAGTCTCAAGACTTTCTAAACTTCTTTCCTCCGTAACGGATAAATCAGGGTAGTTAAAGGCGTACTCCATGTCATTACAACACTTTATGTAACAAGTTTTGAGCTCTGGAATAGGCCATATCCCATCTTTAGCATTCATGTAATTATCAAGAGAGAGGAAATGTGGTCGGAATATACCCGTCAGCGTATATAAACTCCAGAGTCCTTCACCGCCATGAATTTTCAAGCATTTATCAGCGGCAACTCCTGCGGCGGCGGCGGTACGACCAACATCAGCAGAGGTGAGGCGGTTCACTTTGGGCATGAATATGTCTATAGCAGAAGTGACTCGTCTCGAAGAGAGCATCTTGTGTTCTTCTCCTTTCCATCTCATCCTCTTCATTTGGATACAACACGACAATGCTAAACTTTTGTAGCTGAGAAGCTTCCATCAAAGATAATGAGCCGCCTGTGGGAAACTGATCGAAAACTTTTACGCCTTTCAACGAAAGTTGCAGTTCTTGGAGGCTCTGGAGACCATTTAATAGACTGAAATGCTTGAGAGACTGCATATGGCACCACGATGCTTGTTTTAGTGCATACAAGGGACAATGATTTAAATTAAGCACCTCTAGATTGTCAAGTCCTGTCATCTCTATTGTTTGCAATCTATCGCACCCTTCTAGTGAGAGCATACGAAGATTTTTCAAGCAAGAGAGGGAAGACGGGAGTGTCTTGATACGGGAACGAACGAGGTAGAGGATTCTTAGGTTGGGCATGAACTGGAAAACATCATCTGGAACGTTTTCCAAAGTGGGATTATCTTGTAGAATCAAGGTGGAGAGGTTAGGAAAACTAGAAACTGAGGGAGGTGGGAGTAGTATTTCTTCGATAAGGTTATAGGCAAAAGAGATCCTGGTCATGTCTTGGGTCCACTCCGCCATGTCTACCTGTTCTAGGGATTCATAGTGCCTCACCAAATGGCCCTGGAATTGTCTCATAATAGTCGAGGAAGAAGACGATGCCAGGGTAGCAAGCTTTTCTTTTAAAGGTTCACGGATTTTGATACTGAAATCATCTTTCAGATCTAGAAAAGACCTGTCTCTAAGATCACACAGTATAGCAAGAAGAATAAGAAACCCACCCCACGAGTCCTCATTAGGATTAGGAAAATCCAAAAGAAATTTTTCGGACCTCAAGAAGTCTAGGAGGGTTATGAGTTGGATTTTTTGGGGGAAGAGGGTGCAGTAAAACAAGATTTGGAGGACATGATCTCCTTCTAAATTGTTGGCGGCATTATTGTTTTGTAGGAGGACATGAGTACTACTTGGTGCAACACTCTCCTGCATCATATATTGAAACGCGCTCTCTTTCTTTCTGGAGGCAAAACTCTGTTCTTTGATCGAGGAGAACTTCACTTCTATGATGGTCCTACATTCCCTTCTCATTGTCAACGCGACCTGGTCAGCTTCGTAGATTACCATCTGCAGTGCTACCTCATCGGTTAAATCAACAAACTTTTTAACCTTCTTCTTAGTAAAAAGCTGTAAGCTCGCCATTTCAGCCAAGACTGATTCGTCCCTAGTAGTGAAGGCGAATTTCATGAATGGATGAGAACGACTTTTGCTGTCACTTACAGTCACAGAGCTAGGGATTCCTAATGCTTCCTCCTCGATTGGTTTTTGCAGGTTTTCCACTATGGCTACCAGTGGCTTCCATTCCAGGAAGTCCTTGGCAATCTTCCTCCAGTAATGGATATCGCCCTTACTTCCCAGAAGAGGCGTTTGCAACAGCTGTTCTATCATTCGTCGTATTTCATACTCTGGAGAGACGGGGGCGTCAGATCTTACCGTCACCCGAACGCAACCGCTAAAGGCTCCGCCGTCGTCTTTGCTCCGGCTGACGCTAGTTGGCAGGGCGGCGACCACATGATCCATCACCCTCCTACACCCTATCCCACTCCATCCCCCAACATACACCGCAAATATGTTCTCATCTTCCAAGCATTCCACCACTCGCTCGGCCATCAATTCCACCAACTTCTCAGCTGCACCAGGACCATCTATTCTCTTACTGTAACATAAAATTAACACATTAGCTGCCGACAACCACATGAGTAAACATGAATATACATATATAAACAGACCTCAAAGATGTAAACCTGTATTCATCGTCCGAAGAAATAGCAGCACCCATAATTGGCTAGATCTCTCGAGTTCTCTTTAGTTTAACACAGTTCTATGTACATATATATATAACATATAATTTGTTATATATCACATGTAGTTAGATCAACAAGTAGGAAGGTCAAGTTTATCCCGTTGGTCATTTGTCCACATAAAAAAGAATGCAAAGTGTACAAGTATTCAAACCTCCAAGGTTCACACAGTATCGGTATCGGACCATTCTTATGGGTATCTGGATTAACGGTATCATCAATATCGCCGATTTCAGATCGGAGTAATTTTTTTTTTCTTTTGTAGAAATAAATTATTAATATTTTACAAAATATATTTTTATATATTTAGGCATAATATTAAGTTTTTCTAGTGTTGTTTTCTTAGTAGTATTGAAATTGAATGAATAGTAGTCACCCTTGTCCATTAGTTTATATGTGATAGATCCCTTTTCCTCTGGTACATGCTTTTACATCCTTCTTGATTGGTCTTTCTTTGTTCAATTTTCTTTGTCTAATTGACCCAAAAAGAGTACTCCAATTTCAGTATCGGTCAGTATCGAATATTTCGGTATCGAATTGGAACATGCTAAACCGTATCGGTAGCCATATCGGATTGGTATCGGCCGATACTGCAAACTATGATAATATTAGCTTTTTCCATCACGAGACTTTTTATACAAGCAATGTTCCTAATTGGAACCGTAAAATTCTACATTTTATTTATTTCCAAATTATATTTGTTGTGCTTACAAAAAAAAAACCCACTGAAGTAAATAAGATATTGCTAATAGATGTGTTCTTACGAGTAAGAAGTTACAAATTGATTTTTTTTTTTCTAAATATTCAGTTGTTAATTATACTTGATCTATGGTAGTAACCTATTATCTATAATAGTTTAAGTACCTTCCAAACTAAGGAAAGTTGAGGACATTTGGGTATTGACATATAGATTTTCAACTAAAAGGGGGAAAAAAGAAAGGATTTTTCTTCATTGAGGTTTCTTGTAAATGTTAATTCTTGATTTGAACTGTAATATTTTGTGTCTTATTTTCATACTGTCCGCATTGTGAAATTTCCATGTACTTCAATGTTGAAAAAAAATGAGAAGGTTAGAAAATATCACAAACCTAAAATTTAAAGAGATGGATAATTACTTGAATGATCCAAACAATTCTCATCACTTTACAGACCAAAGAAGCATATGGAATAAATTTATTTCCATTGGAAATATTTTACCTATTCAAGAAGTAATTGAAAAATGAAACATCTCTACAAGAACATATATAAATTGTAACTTACGCTCCACAAAACATATGAAGTTGCAACTTATGATCACTTGATGCATTCATAGATAAGAACCAGACCATTAATGGTTGAACAACCAAATGGTCGAGCCTTTGGAATAGATAAAAAAAGGAGACACACAAAAAAGACGATCCTTATTCTAAATTATTTATTTATTTTTTTGTCTTTTTTTAGAACAAATTGTTGGAAAATCCCTTCGTGTTCCATTAATAATAAATTAAGAAACATACCCAAGTACAAAAAGACTCTACATAAAAAAAAAGAATGAGAAAATTACAAGATATAAACTCTCCAATATCTAAAATGAACTATGAACAATTTGCAGGCAGGTCGGAGTTTGTCGCACCTAGAATCTATTACTTTCATCAATGAGAGCCTCCGATGTATTATCTTTTTTATGTGTAACGAGTTAGCTACTAAAATCCAATGATACTACAAATGATCGATCATAAAATAAATAAACTTTAGTTTTCATAAAAAACAAAATGGGTACAAATAGCTAGCTAGATTTACAATACGAGAAGTAAGGTTGCATGGTGGTAGATCAATGGCCGTTGCCCTTCCATCCCATGGTTGCGAAATAGGCCATGGTTAATTTATACTTAGATTTCTCCAATAAGACATTTGAAGTGTTCCCGTAACTAGTGATTTATTAGAAAAATAGGAATTGGGTTTTCTACTTAAATTCCGCATCTAACCGAATTTAAATCTTTGACTTTTTGAAATGAGGTATAGGTCGATCTATTCTTACATTTTGTTGGTGTTAACCCAAAGAAGGTCAAAGTTAAGTTTTGACAGTAGAAGGGGATGTTCTAAGCAAATAAGAAGGTTCGGGGATTTAACTAAAATTGCTATAGATTTTATCGGACTCGTATCAATAATCTTTGAGAGGGATTAAGTGTGAACCACTTTATGGCAATATTTATTTTGTCACCATCTTTGAGATGTTTCTTAGGAAGGGGCTTAGCGATTCGGACTTGGGCTAAAGGGCGGAAAGTTGCGCTTTGTTGGCGCACTTAGCACGTCAGCATCGTCGCATGACGCTCATGCGCTCATTTTATGCACGAGTTGCATGCACGGTTGCTGGCTCGGACGCATGCGGCGAGGTGCTACGCGGCCTGGAGCTATGCGTCCAGGGGCTATGCGACGAGGTGCTATGCGTCCAGGGGCTATGCGGCGAGGTGCTATGCGGCCTGGGCTATGCGTTCAGGAGCTATGCGGCCTGAAGCTCGGCCAACAAGTTAGCCTGAGCGAGTCGAGTGTGGAGGAAAAATGATCTGCTGTTGACGACGCATGCGGCGCATAGTTATTTGTGCCTTCCGAAACATGCGGCTTATGCGACGCATGCGGCATGGGCTTTCTCAGGCCACATAGGTGCCAATTTTCTCTATATATAGAGGAGCTTCTCTTTCATTTGAGATGTTGAAAAAATCGAGAGCACCAATGCATATGCGGTCCAGAGAGCTCCCCTCCCAAATAGTGATTTTCGAGTGATCCGAAGGTGACTTAGAGCGTTCCAGAAGTTCTCGTGTGAACTTGCTGGATTCTGGGACAGATCGTCGTGTAGGGTGGATCTTGTCTTGAGCACCGGTGGTTTTGATCACTCTAGCGAGGAGTTTTTTTCTTTATATTCCTCTTCTTGTGCACGTTCTTTCTCATTGTAGCGCCTGTGAACGTAAAGAGAAGAACGTTTCTTCCTTTGTTGTTGTATTTTTTATTTTCTTGTTCAGTCAGTTTGTAACATACTTCTGGTGTTGTGCTTCTTGGGGATTACGTGTCACTGAAAAGAAACTCTTATGTGAATCTCATTGCACCAACTTCTCTTTTGGAGATAGTAGAGACGGACTCTTGTGTGAGTCTCTACTTTGTGGACCGTTTCTTCTCTGGTCCTACTTCGGGACTAACAGAAATCTCTATGAACGATGGTAATGATATTTCTACCATCTCCTTAATCTGCTGAGCCATACTTGTGTTTGAATATTCATCTTCCACTACCTTCATCTTGTATCTTGTAAATCCCCTCGATTTATTCTGTAGATAGTTAGAGTGGATTTGGAAAACTTTGGTTTTGGTAGCAGATGTCGAGGTTTAGAGTGGAGATAATTTATCTGGTATTTAATTCATTTAATTAAAACCCTTGGCGCGCCCTGTCATTCCTAAATTAATCGGAGCCCAATATCAGCCCATAAATTTCATCGGGCTATTGTACTTTCGACTTGACTCGCCAAATTAGGCACTGGACTTTTCCGTCTTTTAAAATCAGTTTTTGTGTGCTCTAAATTAATTGCGCAATATTCCGAAAATCGTAACCCATATTTAATTCCGTGTCGGACACCTGTGTCGTTACCCTAAATTTTGGGTTACCAACTTAATCCGTTGAGCCGGACCAACTAAAGGGTCCAAGACTGATTCCAAGCCCCCACCATTTTTGACCTTTGTGTCATTTCTGGATTTTGACCCCAAGTGCCCCCATTTAATTTAAATTCGCGGGACGCTTTATTTCTATTTAAATCGGGGATACCAACTTTGTAAATCCCATTTTTAATCCTAAATTAATCCCAATGTCTTTCTAATTAAATCCGTGTCTAACGCACAACACCCTCTCACCATGAAAATTACTAAACACAATTTTCTCCACAATTTTTGTGTCATTTTATGTGTTCATGCAATTTTCCGAATTTAAGGGGCTAAGTTGCAAATAATAAAATTATGTGTCATCACCCTATTGGCCATGAACAATGGAGAGGTCCCAAAATGGGGTCCCATTCTCACCCATCCATTCACCCCTTCATGAAGAAATCCACTTCTCTTCATGACAAATCTCCACCCTCCATTTTGAATGACACCATCACAACCCTCCATCCATTCACAATCCCCTATAAAACATCACATCATCCACCCTCACAAACTCTGTAAGCCCTCTAAATTTCAGAATTTTTAATTGGGGATTTTTTCTGGAAAAGTTTTAGGATTTTCTGATGATTAAAACCTAGGCGTTGGTAATTAAAGGATTTTTAATTTTGGTTAATTAATATTAAAATATTATGAAAATAATATTTTATGGTGTAAAATAGAAAACCGGACATAGGGTAATTTTCGGTGAATTTATTGGACTCCGAAATCATTTTTTAAAGCCCTAGAAACCAATTTAGAATTTAACCGAATTAAATCCGTGTGACGCCCGACATCCCCAGGAGAGCCGAAGCCCAGCCTAAGGAGCGTTGACCCGTTGACCCAGCCCGAATCCTAGGTCTAACCCTAGTCCAATTTTGGCATGTATAAATACATGATTCCCTAGGTTTTTCTCCACAATTAAAAAGAAAAGGAAATAGAAATCCCTAATCCCTAATTTCTAATACCTAACCCTAACCCTAACCCTAACCCTAATCCTAAGCCGCCCCAAGCCCAGCCGCTCCACCGCCGCCTCCTCTGGCGGATCTCCGGCCATCCTCCACCGCGAGCCGCCTCGCCCGGGCCTTTCCTCTTCTCCATCCTACTCCCCGCCGGCGACTCCCCTCTCAGCCCAGCCGATCAACCTCTCCGCTGCGCCGCCGCTCGACCCCGGCGCCACCCCCGCGAGGCCGCCCAGACCTCGCTGCAGCGCCGGCCGTCTCCAACCCATCAACTCCTCCGCCACCTAGCCCCGCCGTGCTCCTCCCCTGAACCCTAGCTCAGCCCGCTCCTCCCTGTCAGCGCCCCTCGGTCCACGACTCGACCGTCCTCCGCCTGTCGACAGGAGCGGACCGCCGGGGACTGACAGCAACAACTCCGTGAACGACTAGGCCGATCCCCCATCTCCGCGTCAACTGCTCAGCCGTGAGCGGTGCAACACCACCTCAGCACGGCCTCGAGGCGCTGCAACCGACGACCCCGACCACCTGAACGACCCCGACCGCCTGAGGACATCCCAGCCAGCCACCACCTGCACTCCACCACGACCCCTCGGCAGCCGACCACCTTCTCCCATCCTCGTCGAACACCACAGCCCTTCACCTTGCCGGGCCCTGTCCTCCTTTCTTCTCCTCCTCCGCTGTCTCCAGACACAGCAGAATCCGATACCGCTGCCCTAAACCCTAGCCTGGACTCAGCAGTGGACACGGACACAGCCTGGACACAGGACTCGGTCGACGCAAGACACGGGGACACGTCCAGGACACGAAGTTGACCCTCGGACACGTGGAATTCAGACTTCACGGAGCCCTGTTCAGGTAGCGTTTCCTCTCACCTCGTGATTCCGATTCCTGTTCCGTCAGTTGCGTCGTGTAGACTGTATAACCCTCTCGGTGACCGTGCAACCCGCTCGGGGCATCGCGTCCTGTGGTGATCGTACACCGCGATCCAAAAACAGAAAAAACGACGACCCGATTCACCCCGGAACTGGGTACGCCCCGCCAAACGGGACGACTTGGTCGCACGCGGTCTTTACCGAATCGTGCGTGACGTTGATACGGACGTGTGGGATTTCGTAGAAGTCGATTCGGATGTGCGTGCACACCGAAATCAACGCGTATCCGCCGACACCGCCCTGTATCCGTCGATTCTGGAACACGCTGTAACTTTGTGTACACTCGTCGGATCGAGACGAAACTTGCGCCATCGGACTCGTAGCAATACGCTGGTCCTGTGAGCCAAGTTTGGTTCGATTCTGAGAACGTTGACAAAATCGTGTGTCGTGGGCCCCATAGGTTCCACCCGACGGGCGATTTTGTGATCGGCTCATCGGAATCCAATTCTGGAAGTTCCGTTGGGTTCGTATCATCGTTCCTGACTTGTTGACACTAAGTTTGGCAAATTTGGAGACCTTTGACCCTGACACGCTTTTCGGTGCAAAGTGGCCCACATGTGGACCCCGCTTTGACCCGGAAATGTCGTTTTTGCCCTTGTGTCCAAATTGGACTCAAGGACAGGCGTTTCTAGCTATTTGATATTTTCTGAATCTAATGGTGATGTTTATTTCAGCAACCGGAGTAGTACCTGCCGATCACACTGAGACCAGAGCCACAATTGGAGCCAGGACTCCAGACAAGTGTACCTTGCCAAACTCTGCAGTATTGTTACATATTTCCTTACTTCATTTATATTGCTGTGCATGCTTAACCTAGGACCGTGTGACGTACTTAGCGTCCGATTATTAGTCGGGTGCCAACACTGTACGCAGTGTTGAGTACGGTCATCTAGAGATGGACATTCGTGACACTATATATTCTCGTACTGGTCTTACCAAGTACACTTTGACCCAGGACACTTGACACTATTCATGACACGGGATCCTTCCGAGATATTCGTGGTGATTCTGTATAGGATGCAAGACATGGACATTATATTCTTAGATATAGTATGACTTGTTGCATTAGATATGATCCCGCTTGACATGGACATGAGACGTTATGGTCATGATATGCGTGGTTACATTGGGTGGGGAGAGACACACAGGCTACAGGCTGTTTCATATATCTATCTACTGCTATTGTGAGGCCTCAGACTCTCGTAGCAGAGCTAGGCACATTACGTGTTATTACCGCTACCGGCTCCCCGACACAGAGCTTGTAGTGGCTTCGGCCTGAGCACTAGTGATGCTCTCACTTGCATTTTCACATAGATGGTTATATAGCTTACCCTATTTATTGCATCTTCTGCTGCACTGTATTTATTTTGGCTTGTATTTTCTGTACCTTGCTGTCCCCTGAGGACCTGGATCCGAACTTTGTCCCCAGGACTAGCAGAGGAGATCCACTTAGAGTTATACAGTACTTGAGCTTTATCAGGAGCAGAAGCAAGAACAGGAGCAGATACAGGAGCTGTACCGACACCTGAGGACGAGATTGTGCTAGAGGACTTCTCCTGGGTATTGCCTTGAGATTGCTCATTTATTTCTATTTCCAGTTCCTTTATTTTCCAGTCTATTGCATTGATGTATCAGACTTGTTCTCGGATTGTTCTCCGAGACACCTTTATTGAGATATGCTAGTTTGTTTTTATTTACATTATTCTGGTATTTGATCTGTGATTATCTGTTGTGGATGAGATTAGTATAGACTGTGACATATATCATTGGACCTACTTATTGTTATATTACAGCTTAAGTATGCCCCGATGGATCCATTAAATTGGGTTTGTCCATCGGTGTGTGCTGCTGGCCATTATCACGCGTCCGGTCCCTCGGTATTTTGGGACTGGGGCGTGACATAGTTTTTGTGGTGGCCCATGCAGGTCAACGACTAAATTGTTCGGTTTCAACTTAGGGACCGAGCAAGCCTGCAATAAGAATAGGATAAGTTTCTAGGATCTCATCCACTTGCTTGAAACGTTATTGATATCTATATCGGATTCAAATTAATCTCTTGACTCGTATCCTGCCTTGATTCCTGAGCGCCCTTATAGTTTATTTTGGTTGCAGAGAAATGAATCCCCAAGTCGGCAAAGAGACTCATCCAGGAACACCACAAGGTGTTGTGGTTACCCACGAAGATGAAGTGACACCAGTTAGTGAAGGACCATCATCACAGCAAGCAAGTCAGCATGCCTCGAGAATCCAGGAAGATGACGTTCCACCATCGACGCAGTTGGCTCCACCGACGCCTACCGTTCCACAAGGGCAGACTATGGACGAACAACAAATGTTTCGAATGTTCTACGCGATGATGCAAGCCCACCAGAAGGTTCAGGAAGAAGCACAGCAGATCCAAGCGGAGAAGTTCATCGACAGATTCAGCTCAGAGTTACGGAAGTTAATCAGCCCCGCTGCAACTACCTTAGACGAGTATGTTCTCACTACAGCAAGACCCATGGAGTACATCACAAGGATCGAGTCCAGCCAGAAGCGGCCGTATGCAACAACACCAGACCAAGCACAACAGAAAAGAGCGGCAAAGCGACCACAGATGAATCCACCACCAAGAGCAGCACCCAGAGCCTTATTTCTTCCTACTTGTCAGCATTGTCGCAAGATAGGCCATACTGAAAGAGAATGCAGACGCAAGTTAGGATTATGCTTGATATGCGCGTCCAACCAACACTTAGCTAAGGACTGTTCTCAGCATCGAGAGAAAGCATTGATGATTCAACAACCAGCCACATCAGCACCAACCGGAGCACCACAGGAAGAAGCTATAAAGAAGTCTCACATGCGCCAGCCACCAGAAGCATCTCCGCAAGTACTACCTATCTGTCAATATTGTCGTAAACGAGGCCATATGGAGAACGATTGCAGACGCAAAAGAAAATTTTGCTTAGCTTGCGGATCCAGTCAGCATTTAAAGAAGGAATGCCCCGAACGTCGAGACAAAGCACCAATGAATAACCAACAAGCACTACCAGCACCAAGGCCAGCCTCTCCAGTATTGGAAGCACCGCAAACGAGAGTCGAATGAGTCCTACCGCCAGCTCCAAGAGGGTATCAGCCGAGGCCACCTTTGATACCACAAGCAGCACTTTTCCAGCAAGCCCAGCAGCAGCAGAGGAATCGACTACGAAGACGCGGACAAGCTCCAACGATGACTTTAGAGGACGCGCAGACTCATGGAGTAGCTAATGCGCGTAATTCTTCGTAATTTTCTGTTTCTAGATTTGTTTTATCTCGTGCCTATTGGTTCGTGACCTCAGACTTAACATATGTAATTTTGAACTTGCTTATAATTGATAACCGTAGAGATTGTAGAGTCTTTTATTTTGTGCTTATTTTGGGTTGTTTTGTGAACTTGAATTAAGTTGTACCTCCTTTCATCATCATCTAGCGTACTTATAATTGTTGTACCACCTTGACTTATGCTGCTAATATAGCCTAGTTTTTGCAAGCTCATTCTTTATCAAGCTTGTTCATGACATATGTATTATTGGGTCGACACACTAATACAATTGTCTATTCAAAATCAGTGTATTACGGTCTGATCAACCTTAGTGCATTTTGGTTCGCTCTTCGCACGACTACTTTACGTGGATTGAGATACATAGTTGACCAGTATACTTGCCCTCTAGATATGTCTGAGCATGTCGTATCAGTTACATAACTGTACTAATACGAGCATACGAACAAAGGATTACCAGAATATGATTTCAATCCACAATTGTCTTGACAAATCCCATTTGAATTCGTTAAACGCCTTGATCCTGATACTCCTGCTCAATTAACTCACCCTTGAACTCTTTATCATTGATCTTCGTCTTCCCTTACTTCGGAAAGACGAAACCTCGTGCCTAGTATAAGTTGATATATAGACAGTACTAGATATACCCCACAGGCCGGTCACATTATTGATGACCCTTTTATATATGATTAAGGGAATATCATAGGTGATATGTTGGTGTTAAAACCTTGAGAATTCAATAACATGAGTTGGGGCATAGCTTTATTAGATGTATAGCCTTATAGATGATAGATGGGTAAATTCTAAGTTGGGTAGAGACCGTAATGCCGACTTGAGAGAAATTCTTAGACTGTAATCAAGTGAGATTGGATAGAGAGCACCCTACCATATTTTAATTTCGAGGACGAAATTTTTATAAGTTGGGTAGATTGTAAGCCCCCTAAATTTCAGAATTTTTAATTGGGGATTTTTTCTGGAAAATTTTTAGGATTTTCTGATGATTAAAACCTAGGCGTTGGTAATTAAAGGATTTTTAATTTCGGTTAATTAATATTAAAATATTATGAAAATAATATTTTATGGTGTAAAATGGGAAACCGGACATAGGATAATTTTCGGTGAATTTATTGGACTCCGGAATCATTTTTTAAAGTCCTAGAAACCAATTTAGAATTTAACCAAATTAAATCCGTGTGACGCCCGACATCCCCAGGAGAGCCGAAGCCCAGCCCAAGGAGCGTTGACCCGTTGACCCAGCCCGAATCCTAGGTCTAACCCTAGTCCAATTTCGGCATGTATAAATACATGATTCCCTAGGTTTTTCTCCACAATTAAAAAGAAAAGGAAATAGAAATCCCTAATCCCTAATTTCTAATACCTAACCCTAACCCTAACCCTAACCCTAATCCTAAGCCGCCCCAAGCCCAGCCGCTCCACCGCCGCCTCCTCTGGCGGATCTCCGGCCATCCTCCACCGCGAGCCGCCTCGCCCGGGCCTTTCCTCTTCTCCATCCTACTCCCCGCCGGCGACTCCCCTCTCAGCCCAGCCGATCAACCTCTCCGCTGCGCCGCCGCTCGACCCCGGCGCCACCCCCGCGAGGCCGCCCAGACCTCGCTGCAGCGCCGGCCGTCTCCAACCCATCAACTCCTCCGCCACCTAGCCTCGCCGTGCTCCTCCCCTGAACCCTAGCTCAGCCCGCTCCTCCCCGTCAGCGCCCCTCGGTCCACGACTCGACCGTCCTCCGCCTGTCGACAGGAGCGGACCGCCGGGGACTGACAGCAACAACTCCGTGAACGACTAGGCCGATCCCCCATCTCCGCGTCAACTGCTCAGCCGTGAGCGGTGCAACACCACCTCAGCACGGCCTCGAGGCGCTGCAACCGACGAACCCGACCACCTGAACGACCCCGACCGCCTGAGGACATCCCAGCCAGCCACCACCTGCACTCCACCACGACCCCTCGGCAGCCGACCACCTTCTCCCATCCTCGTCGAACACCACAGCCCTTCACCTTGCCGGGCCCTGTCCTCCTTTCTTCTCCTCCTCCGCTGTCTCCGGACACAACAGGATCCGATACCGCTGCCCTAAACCCTAGCCTGGACTCAGCAGTGGACACGGACACAGCCTGGACACAGGACTCGGTCGACGCAAGACACGGGGACACGTCCAGGACACGAAGTTGACCCTCGGACACGTGGAATTCAGACTTCACGGAGCCCTGTTCAGGTAGCGTTTCCTCTCACCTCGTGATTCCGATTCCTGTTCCGTCAGTTGCGTCGTGTAGACTGTATAACCCTCTCGGTGACCGTACAACCCGCTCGGGGCATCGCGTCCTGTGGTGATCGTACACCGCGATCCAAAAACAGGAAAAACGACGACCCGATTCACCCCGGAACTGGGTACGCCCCGCCAAACGGGACGACTTGGTCGCACGCGGTCTTTACCGAATCGTGCGTGACGTTGATACGGACGTGTGGGATTTCGCAGAAGTCGATTCGGATGTGCGTGCACACCGGAATCAACGCGTATCCGCCGACACCGCCCCGTATCCGTCGATTCTGGAACACGGTGTAACTTTGTGTACACTCGTCGGATCGAGACGAAACTTGCGCCATCGGACTCGTAGCAATACGCTGGTCCTGTGAGCCAAGTTTGGTTCGATTCTGAGAACGTTGACAAAATCGTGTGTCGTGGGCCCCATAGGTTCCACCCGATGGGCGATTTTGTGATCGGCTCATCGGAATCCAATTCTGAAAGTTCCGTTGGGTTCGTATCATCGTTCCTGACTTGTTGACACTAAGTTTGACGAATTTGGAGACCTTTGACCCTGACACGCTTTTCGGTGCAAAGTGGCCCACATGTGGACCCCGCTTTGACCCGGAAATGTCGTTTTTGCCCTTGTGTCCAAATTGGACTCAAGGACAGGCGTTTCTAGCTGTTTGATATTTTCTGAATCTAATGGTGATGTTTGTTTCAGCAACCGGAGTAGTACCTGCCGATCACACTGAGACCAGAGCCACAATTGGAGCCAGGACCCCAGGCAAGTGTACCTTGCCAAACTCTGCAGTATTGTTACATATTTTCTTACTTCATTTATATTGCTGTGCATACTTAACCTAGGACCGTGTGACGTACTTAGCGTCCGATTATTAGTCGGGTGCCAACACTGTACGCAGTGTTGAGTACGGTCATCTAGAGATGGACATTCGTGACACTATATATTCTCGTACTGGTCTTACCAAGTACACTTTGACCCAGGACACTTGACACTATTCATGAGACGGGATCCTCCCGAGATATTCGTGGTGATTCTGTATAGGATGCAAGACATGGACATTATATTCTTAGATATAGTATGACTTGTTGCATTAGATATGATCCCGCTTGACATGGACATGAGACGTTATGGTCATGATATGCGTGGTTACATTGGGTGGGGAGAGACACACAGGCTACAGGCTGTTTCATATATCTATCTACTACTATTGTGAGGCCTCAGACTCTCGTAGCAGAGCTAGGCACATTACGTGTTATTACCGCTACCGGCTCCCCGACACAGAGCTTGTAGTGGCTTCGGCCTGAGCACTAGTGATGCTCTCACTTGCATTTTCACATAGATGGTTATATAGCTTACCCTATTTATTGCATCTTCTGCTGCACTGCATTTATTTTGGCTTGTATTTTCTGTACCTTGCTGTCCCCTGAGGACCTGGATCCGGACTTTGTCCCCAGGACTAGCAGAGGAGATCCACTTAGAGTTATACAGTACTTAAGCTTTATCAGGAGCAGAAGCAGGAACAGGAGCAGATACAGGAGCTGTACCGACACCTGAGGACGAGATTGTGCTAGAGGACTTCTCCTGGGTATTGCCTTGAGATTGCTCATTTATTTCTATTTCCAGTTCCTTTATTTTCCAGTCTATTGCATTGATGTATCAGACTTGTTCTCGGATTGTTCTCCGAGACACCTTTATTGAGATATGCTAGTTTGTTTTTATTTACATTATTCTGGCATTTGATCTGTGATTATCTGTTGTGGATGAGATTAGTATAGACTGTGACATATATCATTGGACCTACTTATTGTTATATTACAGCTTAAGTATGCCCCGATGGATCCATTAAATTGGGTTTGTCCATCGGTGTGTGCTGCTGGCCATTATCACGCGTCCGGTCCCTCGGTATTTTGGGACTGGGGCGTGACAAACTCCAACCGGCCCTAATCCCAAGGGAAACTAAAAAGAAAAGAAAAAAAATCTCTCTCTCTCTCTCTCGGTGCGGCCGGTCCGAAGTGGAGCCTCTGCTGCTTCCACTTCTGTGAGCCATTCTTCCCTCGGATTTGGAGGAATACTGATTTTTTGTCCCGACCGCTAGTGGCTAGCGCTGGCTGAAGCTCCGGACTAGGGCCACTGACTTGAGCTTTGGGTTTTTGGCTGATGTTACCAATGTAAGTGAAGAAGAAATCTCATTTTTTGCTAAGGAGAAGATCCATTTGATGATTGTTGTTGTCTTGAATCTTTTCCATTTTAAATCTGAAGTTGCTCCTGGTCACTTAGGGTCCGGTTGCTTGCATATATTATTCTAAGGATATCAATGGGAGGGTAAACGGGCTACCAGTAAATCTAGTGGACGCTACTGGTGCTGGAGATGTTTTTCTTTTGTTGCTGGTATATTATCTCGATTGACCAGCCACCTCCACCACCACATCGCCGAGGTGAACCTCTTTCCCCCCCTCTTGTATTAAATTCCAGATCTTATTATTATTTTAAATAGGATGTTATTTATATATATGGGTTGTGTTCATAGCTAGGGTTGGTGTTTAATAAGGTTGTGTAGTTGTGGTGAGGTATAAATAATCATGTGTTTCTAGTGTGATTAATGTTAATGATGATTAAGTTGAATGTGGATTATAATGACATGAGAATAGGGTCTAATGTAGAATTGGGTTTATGATTTAGGTTTGCAAGGGAGTTTAGTAATCTGTTTATAACTAAATGTTCTGGATATTACACATGGTTAAAAGATTGCTAAATCAATTAATGGAGGTTTTAAAATGAGTGGAATAAGGACATGGAATATATATGCATGATGGACGGATTTGAGGCATAAATAATGAATGGGAATTTAAATCGCCAAATGAGATTTTCAGTTGTCGTCCTAATTAAATGCAAATTGATTATTGTGGGAACAGATTTAATTTATTGAGTAATAAGATTCTGATAATTGAACATTGATGAAAACTGGGAAGCACGTATTTAATTATGAACTAGTGTGTAGTATAAAACCATTGATCGGTAATTCAGGGACTGGAAATTAATGAAGGGTTAAAATTAGAGTAGTACTTTGTGATTGGGTAACAATGATATAAAACGAAGGGAAAAATCATAAACTGTGTTTTGAGGATAGCTTGATGATAGGGTAATGATGACTAGTTGATTTGACTATCGTACCGACAGTCAACTGGGGTCAACCCCCCTAGTGTCTTGTCCCTGTGAGTCGTAGCTGAGACTGAGTTTATGAGTAGATGTGTGTCGCATCCCTGCTTGGCGTAGAATAGATTATTGATTTTTGGTTTGTATCTATCTCTAGGTACTGCGGGACCCGAGGACTTGGACGCGGTACCAGATCCCCGTCATCAGCAGCCGCACACAGGCAAGTGTACCTTGCCACCCTGTATTTCAGATTACATATACTTGTTGTTCTTTATGTACATTGTGCACGTATTTATGTTGTCGTTCGATACCTCGCGTCCGGATCACAACCGGGTGCTGACGTTCGTCGTAACATCTTAGAATAATTGTTGGATGCTTTGTAGTACCTCGATGCACGTACCTGAGTACATCGACACCCCATGACACACTCATACACTGTGATCGTGCCAGATTCCTGTATCCTGATACTGACATCATGACCAGAGACTGGGACGACCTTAGGGTCGCGTCTGTTGAGTTCTTTCCGTGTGTCGAGACTGTAGTTAGAGGTTCAGGTTCAACGCACAATCGTTGACCGCTTGGGAAGGGGAAGACAGTTACTAGACGCTTGGGCTCCTCTGCACGCGCTTATATATTTATATAGTATTTATATTGTGATCCTGTATCTAGTGTAGTGGTTTCACCCGTGTGACTCTTTGCCCGGAGTTGCGGTACGTGCCGTGTGTTTCCGTGTCCGGAGCTACGGTTTTATTTTGGACAGCCCACGCGTCGAACATTGTCTTTAAACTGTGTCACACTTGTTTGGTTATGATAGAGTACCCTGTTGTGCACTTGTATATTTTGTTTACTTGGCATGTTGCATATTTGTATCTTGTTACGTCCCTCTGAGGACCTGGTTCCCTGCCAGTTTTGCAGCATAGATGATTACGGAGCATTTGGAGTTGCTGTTGGAGACGCATGTCTGGCGAGCATGGTACCAGGTACTCACATCTTATCTACCGGCATTATGGTTATTGTACATTGATTATTCATCTGCTGTTGTAGCCTAGTTTTATAGACTCATACTTCTTCTCGAGTCTATTCGAGTTAATGTGTTATGGGACGGCCGACTCTAGCACATATAGCTTTTTCTTGTATACTTCTGTACATTGTGGATTGAGACATAGGTTTTCACTTATGGGATGTCTAGTTAGTGCCATTTATATTTTACAGCTTATACGTATTCGAGTCGGACCAGAGTCTGGTTGAATGCGTAGCTGGCGTGTCACGTATTCCTGGTCCTACGTATTTTGGGACTGGGGCGTGACATGTTTTTGTGGTGGCCCATGCAGGTACGATTTAAATCGTCTTTGTCACCTGACTGTGCCAAGCGAGCCTGCAAATTAGGAATAGATGTTATGATTGTTGAATAGGATCTCAATCCATAATCGATTTTAAAACTCTTTGTATGTGATTATCGCCCTTGGACTTCCACTTTGCATTCGTTCAATCTTCGTCAATATCGCTATCCTTGTTTCTCGTCCCCTATTGTTCGGGGAGACGAATGCTTGTGACTTATGACTTCCCTCCAGAAAAAGATCGAAGACCAGACGACAGGAGACAGAATTCGTATACCTTTCTCGGAGAAGATTGTTACCTTATCAGGATAGATTGATGGGTTCTTTGGATTCTAGAACTAGTATGGAAGGGTAGCAAGAGAATTGGAGCCAGTAGTACCCTATTCGTACTTGAGATAGCAGTGATCTTGGAAGTACGAGGAGCTGGAAAGATTGTTGATCAAGACCTAGAATAATTTAAGGAAATGCATAGCCCGATGCTGGAAACTAGTGGTTGTACATGATAGCAATACCAGGAATGATATTATGGACTAGAGAAGATAAAATTTTAGGCTCTCACTTGGAAGATAATGATCTGATTCCAGAAATTTTAGTATGTGCTTGAGTGATACCATTATTGTACTATGTAATTTGGAGAGATAACTAACGAAAAGAAGAAATTCGAGGAATAAAATTTTAGGGAAGACCTTGAGGAGAAGAGAAATTATACATTAGGCAAGAAGAAATTTTTTCTTTTGGAGGATTAGTGTGGTAAACAGAACAGGAGAATTTATTTTGAGGTTAAGTCTGGACGATAACACCGTCCTAACATGAGTTGATTGAGCCAATACCACGCGACACTAGATTGTCGACGTAGTGCATTATATTTTTAGACCACCAGGATACCCTGAGTTGAGTTTCTTCAGGGAGCCCAGGAGTACGGTGCCCATCTACCTTAGAGGCACACATTTCAGGAGTGAACCAGTGTACCTCCGCATTATAGCAGAGTTTGAGGATGTGACTCTAGAGAACCTTCCGGACCGGCCACCTGACAGAGAGATAGAGTTTGCTATAAAGTTGACTCCAAGAGCCGAGCCGGATATTTTTCCCGTCTTCAGACTAGCACCGATAGAGTTGGTTGAGTTGTAGGTCCGTCGTGGAGGATCTCTTAGACAAGGGTTTCAGTCGGACTAGTGTTTTACCATGGGGAGCAACCATCTTATTGTACCAAAGAAGGACGGGACGATACGTTGCATAATGATTACAGGGCATTAAATGCCGGAGCAATAAAGAGCAAGTACCCTTGTCACCCATCAAAGATTTATTTGAATCAGCTAAGTGGCGCATATGTATTTTGAAGATCGATCTCAGATTCAGTTATCATCAGATCAAGGTACGGAGAGAGGATATCCCGAAGACGGCCTTTCGGACGAAGTATGGCCACTATGAGTTTTTAGTCATGCCGTTTGGTTTAACCAACGCGCCAGCAGTATTTATGTGTTTGATGAACAGTATTTTCCACCAGTACTTAGATAAGTTCGTGGTGATAATTATCGATGACATATTGGTATGTTCCAAGAGTCAGGAGGAGCATGAGAGACATCTCAGAATCGTATTGGAGATGTTGAGACAGAAAGGCTGTACGCCAAGCTCCGCAAATATGAGTTATGATTAGATAGAATAGATAGTATACGCATCAGGACGACTAAGGGTGCGTGAGTAGAACTATCAGACGCTCGACCTAGGACTAGCTGCAGTGATAATTGTACTAAAGCTATGACAACACTGCCTTTATGGAGAGCGTGTTGGGATTTATACAGAACACAAAAGTCTGAAGTATGCCTACACGAAGAAGGAGCTCAACATGAGAAAGAGGCGCTGGCTAGAATTTATGACAGATTATAATATCGAGTTACAGTACCACCCTGGCGAGGGATGTCTTAAGCTAAGCCCATGGCCTATTTTTACGACTCATCGCCAGTGGTTAGAGGATTTTTCAGGAACTCGGGATTGAGATTGTATTGCTAGGCATGGATGGACAGATGGACAGTCTCGAGGATTCAGTCCACATTTATTGAGAGGATCAAGGCAGCCTTGCCTACAGATACGGGATTTAGACGACAGCAAGACAGGACAGAGGCCAACATGCAAACAGGACTCAGGATTCAGGAAGACGAAACATTGAGGCATGGAGATCGCCTATACGTTCCAAGTGGCGAGCTACGCCAAGAGTTGATGATCGAGCCTCATAGCTCGATTACTCCATTCATCCCGGGAGGTACGAAGATGTACCGAGATTTGAGACAACATTTCTGGTGGCATGGGATGAAGAGAGAAATTGCAAGATTTGTGGCGAAGTGTTTAGTTTGTCAGCAAGTCAAGGCTGAACATCAGAGGACTGCAGGATTATTGCAGCAACTTCCCATTCCCGAGTGGAAGTGGGAACACATTACCATGGACTTCGTCACAAGATTTCCGCGGAGCCCTAGCGGGAAGGATGCAGTTTGGGTTGTCGTAGACAGACTCACCAAGTCTGCACATTTCTTGCCCTTCCGAGTTGGGCAATCCATAGAGATACTAGCTGACATGTATATGAGGCAGATAGTACGATTACATGGAGTGCCTGTCAGCATCTTATCGGATCGTGATTCCAGATTCACGTCACATTTTTGGCGGAGTATGTAGGAGAGCCTAGGAACTCGACTCAAGTTCAGCACTGCATATCATCCACAGACTGATGGTCAGTCAAAGCGCACGATACAGATATTAGAGGATATGTTGAGAGCGTGCATGATTGATTTTGGAGGATCTTGGGAGGACCACCTACACTTGGTGGAATTCTCCTACAATAACAGTTACCAGGCCAGCATACAGATGGCACCTTATGAGACACTGTACGGCAGGAAGTGTAGGTCGCCAGTTTGTTGAAGTGACATGGGAGAGCGTCAGATACTTGGTCAAGAGTTGGTGACACCGACAGTGGATAAGGTCAAGCAGATTCAGAGCCACCTGCGTGCTGCACAGGACAGACAGAAACATTGGGCAGATACGCACCGCAGGCCATTGGAGTTCAAGGAAGGTGACCATGTATTTTTGAGAATATCGCCCACCCGCGGTACCATCAGATACGGAGGCAGAGGCAAGCTGAGTCCGAGGTACATCGGACCTTTTGACATTTTGGAACGAGTTGGCGAAGTGGCTTACCGTCTTGCATTACCTCCATCATTAGAGGGAGTACATGACGTATTTCACGTATCGTAGCTGAGGAGATATGTCGCAGACCCTAGCCACGTGCTTGATCATTCGGAGATTACAGTCGGGCCTAGTCTGTCTTACGTAAAGCAGCCAGTTGAGATCCTCGATCGCAGTGAGAAAACTTTGAGAGGGCAGGCGATTCGACTGGTCAGAGTGGCATGGAAGCACCATTCACAAGGCGAGTCTACTTGGGAGAGCGAGGATTCTATTCGGCAGCGATTCCCGTACTTATTTGAGGAGCAAGGTACGAATTTACGTACGACATTTGATTACTAGATTGTTTTAAAATTCTGTTAGATATTATCGTGCTTTACTTTTAATTTCGGGGACAAAATTTTTCTAAGTTGGGAAGAATGTAAACCCCCTCGATTTATTCTGTAGATAGTTAGAGTGGATTTGGAAAACTTTGGTTTTGGTAGCAAATATCGAGGTTTAGAGTGGAGATAATTTATCTGGTATTTAATTCATTTAATTAAAACCCTTGGCGCGCCCTGTCATTCCTAAATTAATCGGAGCCCAATATCAGCCCATAAATTCCTTTGGGCTATTGTACTTTCGACTTGACTCGCCAAATTAGGCACTGGACTTTTTCGTCTTTTAAAATCAGTTTTTGTGTGCTCTAAATTAATTGCGCAACATTCCGAAAATCGTAACCCATATTTAATTCCGTGTCGGACACCTGTGTCGTTACCCTAAATTTTGGGTTACCAACTTAACCCGTTGAGCCGGACCAACTAAAGGGTTCAAGACTGATTCCAAGCCCCCACCATTTTTGACCTTTGCGTCATTTCCGGATTTTGACCCCAAGTGCCCCCATTTAATTTAAATTCGTGGGACGCTTTATTTCTATTTAAATCGGGGATACCAACTTTGTAAATCCCATTTTTAATCCTAAATTAATCCCAATGCCTTTCTAATTAAACCCGTGCCTAACGCACAACACCCTATCACCATAAAAATTACTAAACACAATTTTCTCCACAATTTTTGTGTCATTTTATGTGTTCATGCTATTTCTCGAATTTAAGGGGCTAAGTTGCAAATAATAAAATTATGTGTCATCACCCTATTGACCATGAACAATGAAGAGGTCCCAAAATGGGGTCCCATTCGCACCCATCCATTCACCCCTTCATGAAGAAACCCACTTCTCTTCATGACAAATCTCCACCCTCCATTTTGAATGACACCATCACAACCCTCCATCCATTCACAATCCCCTATAAAACATCACATCATCCACCCTCACAAACTCCAACCGGCCCTAATCCCAAGGGAAACTAAAAAGAAAAGAAAAATCTCTCTCTCTCTCTCTCTCTCTCTCTCTCTCTCTCTCTCGGTGCAGCCGGTCCGAAGTGGAGCCTCTGCTGCTTCCACTTCTGTGAGCCATTCTTCCCTCGGATTGGGAGGAATACTGATTTTTTGTCCCGATCGCTAGTGGCTAGCGCTAGCTGAAGCTCCGGACTAGGGCCACTGACTTGAGCTTTGGGTTTTTGGCTGATGTTACTAATGTAAGTGAAGAAGAAATCTCATTTTTTGCTAAGGAGAAGATCCATTTGATGATTGTTGTTGTCTTGAATCTTTTCCATTTTAAATCTGAAGTTGCTCCTGGTCACTTAGGGTCGGTTGCTTGCATATATTATTCTAAGGATATCAATGGGAGGGTAAACGGGCTACCAGTAAATCTAGTGGACGCTACTGGTGCTGGAGATGTTTTTTTTTGTTGCTGGTATATTATCTCGATTGACCAGCCACCTCCACCACCACATCGCCGAGGTGAACCTCTTTCCCCCCTCTTGTATTAAATTCCAGATCTTATTATTGTTTTAAATAGGATGTTATTTATATATATGGGTTGTGTTCATAGCTAGGGTTGGTGTTTAATAAGGTTGTGTAGTTGTGGTGAGGTATAAATAATCATGTGTTTCTAGTGTGATTAATGTTAATGATGATTAAGGTGAATGTGGATTATAATGACATGAGAATAGGGTCTAATGTAGAATTGGGTTTATGATTTAGGTTTGCAAGGGAGTTTAGTAATCTGTTTATAACTAAATGTTCTGGATATTACACATGGTTAAAAGATTGCTAAATCAATTAATGGAGGTTTTAAAATGAGTGGAATAAGGACATGGAATATATATGCATGATGGACGGATTTGAGGCATAAATAATGAATGGGAATTTAAATCGCCAAATGAGATTTTCAGTTGTCGTCCTAATTAAATGCAAATTGATTATTGTGGGAACAGATTTAATTTATTGAGTAATAAGATTCTGATAATTGAACATTGATGAAAACTGGGAAGCACGTATTTAATTATGAACTAGTGTGTAGTATAAAACCATTGATCGGTAATTCAGGGACTGGAAATTAATGAAGGGTTAAAATTAGAGTAGTACTTTGTGATTGGGTAACAATGATATAAAACGAAGGGAAAAATCATAAACTGTGTTTTGAGGATAGCTTGATGATAGGGTAATGATGACTAGTTGATTTGACTATCGTACCGACAGTCAACTGGGGTCAACCCCCCTAGTGTCTTGTCCCTGTGAGTCGTAGCTGAGACTGAGTTTAGGAGTAGATGTGTGTCGCATCCCTGCTTGGCGTAGAATAGATTATTGATTTTTGGTTTGTATCTATCTCTAGGTACTGCGGGACCCGAGGACTTGGACGCGGTACCAGATCCCCGTCATCAGCAGCCGCACACAGGCAAGTGTACTTTGCCACCCTGTATTTCAGATTACATATACTTGTTGTTCTTTATGTACATTGTGCACGTATTTATGTTGTCGTTCGATACCTCGCGTCCGGATCACAACCGGGTGCTGACATTCGTCGTAACATCTTAGAATAATTGTTGGATGCTTTGTAGTACCTCGATGCACGTACCTGAGTACATCGACACCCCATGACACACTCATACACTGTGATCGTGCCAGATTCCTGTATCCTGATACTGACATCATGACCAGAGACTGGGACGACCTTAGGGTCGCGTCTGTTGAGTTCTTTCCGTGTGTCGAGACTGTAGTTAGAGGTTCAGGTTCAACGCACAATCGTTGACCGCTTGGGAAGGGGAAGACAGTTACTAGACGCTTGGGCTCCTCTGCACGCGCTTATATATTTATGTAGTATTTATATTGTGATCCTGTATCTAGTGTAGTGGTTTCACCCGTGTGACTCTTTGCCCGGAGCTGCGGTACGTGCCGTGTGTTTCCTTGTCCGGAGCTACGGTTTTATTTTGGACAGCCCACGCGTCGAACATTGTCTTTAAACTGTGTCACACTTGTTTGGTTATGATAGAGTACCCTGTCGTGCACTTGTATTTTATGTTTATTTGGCATGTTGCATATTTGTACCTTGTTACGTCCCTCTGAGGACCTGGTTCCCTGCCAGTTTTGCAGCATAGATGATTACGGAGCATTTGGAGTTGCTGTTGGAGACGCATGTCTGGCGAGCATGGTACCAGGTACTCACATCTTATCTACCGGCATTATGGTTATTGTACATTGATTATTCATCTGCTGTTGTAGCCTAGTTTTATAGACTCATACTTCTTCTCGAGTCTATTCGAGTTAATGTATTATGGGGCGGCCGACTCTAGCACATATAGCTCTTTCTTGTATACTTCTGTACATTGTGGATTGAGACATAGAGGTTTTCACTTATGGGATATCTAGTTAGTGCCATTTATATTTTACAGCTTATACGTATTCGAGTCAGACCAGAGTCTGGTCGAATGCGTAGCTGGCGTGTCACGTATTCCTAGTCCTACGCATTTTGGGACTGGGGCGTGACATATCTAATTAGTATCCTCTATGATAGATGCAATCCATATTTTCCTCTCTCTTTTCCCATTATGAATATTCAAATAAAGAGCCGAAAACTTAAGTGAGAAAAGAAACACGATGTTCATGTTTCTTTAATTTGCTTTAGCTTGATATGTTTAGTGACGTATGTAGGAGAGTCTTGATCTCAAAAAGTCAGGCTCAGGTCACAATTGTAGATTTTGGTACTAACTTCACCTCAGTGAGCAAACTAACTAGGACGAATTAGAAAGATAAAAGTTTTGTAGCTTCTAGCTCATCGGTTTCCCAGAATCTAAGTAATTTGACTCACCAATGTTGAAGGGTCTAAGTTTTGATTCAGATTTTAGAAAGTCATTAGACAAATTTTTTAATATGATAATTGATGTATTGAATTTTTTCTTTTCTTTTTCTGGAGTGAAATAGAGATGCACCTCACCCGAGAGTTGCCACATACCACAAAGCCACCCTGTAATAAGTTTCAGCCATCCGCACTTTGGAACGTAACCACCAGATACCCAACCAATAATTGTTTATGAATTTGCAGTGTATTATTTTGGAAATATCTAACCTAGTTTCATTCATAGACTGAGAATTTAACAGACTCTGGAGACCATTTAACAGACTGAAATGCTTGAAACTATGCATATGGTCATAAGTCCCTTAGGTCTATCCTATTTCGTGATAAATCTTGTTGTTTGATTAGGTGTCCCTAGGTTTAACAATTTGAGCATAAAATATTATACAACCCTAATATTAGTTTAAGTACATCAAATGAGCGTTAGGTTTAGGAAATAAGCCCATAGCAGAGAAATTACAATTTATAAAAAAATGAAAAACTGTTTCATGTTGCTGGCATACATATTTGATTAAAGGTAATAAGTTTTTCTAACAAATCATCCTTTGTAATTAGTTTATTCTTGTAGAGTAATCAAATTAAATTTTAACTTTCATGATAATTTTTAACTTCTACAAATATCTACCAACATCACATAGTACACCTATATCTTTCTTTCTTGTATTAGTTATTATCTAGTTCATAACTATTGAATATATTGTTTCCCCAGAAAGAAGTTCCTTGGATTCTCCTTCATCCCATCCTCTTTTCTCAGGGAAAAAGAAGAAGAAGAGATTCTAAAAAAACCTAGGATACCAGATATCATTGTTTAGTTGGATTACAAGCAGCACACAATCATTTTACAACGAACCAATATCATTGTTTATTTAATTACTGAGCAGCAAGCTAAGAAGTAAGGGCACTCCAAAATTCAAATTGGGTCTTTATCGTGTCGTGTCTGACAAATGTATCAGATATCCCACTGACATTCTAAAATACACTAGGACATATAAAAATAGCTACCGTATCCGTCTTCGTATCAAAAGGGTGTCCTGTTGATTCTGTGTCCGTACATCATAGCCAACATATAAGCATATAAAAATACATAGTTCTTAGCTTCCGACAACCACAGTAAACTGAATATATAAACGGAGCTCAAAGATGCAAACCTAAAATCATCCATCAGTGGTTCATGATCTTCGTCGTCATCCGAAGACAGAGAAGCACCCATAATTCTCTCTCTCTCTCTCTCTCTCTCTGTAACCAGTTTAGACCATATATATTGGGTAAGTAATTTGAAACGCAGTTCTATGTAGTTAGATTAACAAGTAGGAAGGTGAGGTTTATAATATTAGCTTTTTCTATCACCAGTGTCAGGACACGCGAATGGGTGTACAACCCATTTTAGAAACAGAAAATTATGTAGAAACTTTCTAAACTTATCTGTGGGAGCATTGAAAGTTTTAATTTTGCAGATAAATATTGCAACGTCATTTTTAAGTACGTTTATCAACCGAATTCCAAAAACGTTCTTAATAAGGACGTTTTTTAGTAAAATATTTTTTTATTGTCAGTTTTAGAAGAGAATTAAAAAACAAAAAATCAGATTGCTCAAAGGGCGAATTCTGCCGGCCAATTCAGATCATCTTTTAATTCTCTTTAATCCACAGTTAATTCAAAATTAGCACAAAAACGTCCTTAAAAAGAACGTTTTTGGACAATTGCTCAAAAAGACCCTTAAAAAGGGCGTTTCAATGCTTTATATGCAAAATTAAAACTTCAATGCTCCACAGATAATTTTTGAAAAATTTTATGATGTATACGTAATTTTCTGTTTTAGAAATGTAGATATCATTTTGTATAGCAAAGACAACATACAACCAAAATTAGTAATAAAAAGTATTATTTTTCGATAGGATATTATAGAAATGTTGACTACATCTTATGTAACAAAGGAGAAAAATCTAACCATACTTATTCAACAGAAATATTAATTTTCTAATAGGATTATATATGCAAAATGGTTATACTTTCTTTAAAATATTATATTTATCGTAATCTTATCCAAATTATATTTTTAAAATTTTAGGTTAGTTTCAAATTTAGTCTCATCCAAATATAAGTTTCTAAATTTGTTATTTAAACAACTTTAGTCTTATTTGAATTTAAAATTTAGAATGTATTACAATTAACGTTTATCTAAAATATAAATATAAATATAAATATAAATATAATACTTATTAATGTAGCTAAGCAAGATATTATATAGGATAAACATATGCTCATATTTCTACATGAGTCATGCACATGTGGACAAATATGAATGGATTTCTATGCACGAGTACACTTTATTCCTATCAATCCACATGTGCATTGACTCATAGAAATATGAGCATATGGCTCATATCCCGTTTAACCTATTATATATTTTTGCTTCTTATCCAAATGTAATATTTTAATCATTTATACCAATTTGCACCCAAAATCCTAAAAATCATTTGTTTTTCAAAAAAAAAAATTTCTCCGAGTTCACAAATTGTATAATTTTATTTATTAAAAATTATTAAAAAATTTTAAAAGATCAAGCAGAAAATAAAACATTAGAATTATTTATAGACTAAAATGACAACAACAATGCTTGTGAATTTTGTAATGGTAACTAAAAAAGGTAAATAACACCTAATTTTGTAACAACAAAAAATAAAATAAGACTTTCTTCAAATAAGTTAATGCATAGATGTCTAAGGGAATATATCGCCTGCTAGGTGCTAGGATTATCGAACCAGTACTTCCAAGTTGAGATATGTATATAAAAAGTATTAGAATTTAATTTATATAAAAATCTACAGCAATATCCTGAGTCAATTTACGCCTAAAACCTCATATATAAAAAAGTACAATCTATGTATCAACTTATTTGAATACATTTGAATTAGACTTGATCTACATTCTGAACGAACATTGTGAGAATCGTGTGTGTGTATATATATAAAAGTAACAATGATGTGTATATGTTGCAAGTAACTCCTTCAAATGGATATTTAAGTAATCGTAAGTAAAATTATTAACGTTATTTTTTACCATGTTAATATTAGTATATATGTGGCAAGTAACACCTTTAAATAGATATCCATAGTAATATATAACCCAAATACATAAATTGAATATGAATAGTAGTCTTATATAAAATAAGAATTTGAAATATTAAGCTTTATCCAAAATTTAAAATTTATAGAAATTAAGAATTTGAAGTATTAAGTTTTAAATTTAAAATTTATTTATCCTAATCTTGTCCAAATTACTGTATAAAAATAGGTTAGCTAATTAAATTATATTGTTTATGCTAACAAACATTTTTTTAAGAATATGTTAGCTAATTATAATAGGTGTACACTTTCGGATTCACCGAAGCTCACTCTTCTTAATGGTGACATTCAAATTTAATGTCATCATGTATGCAATCAAAATTCATTTCTCAATTTATAATGCTAAGAAATAACCATTAATAGGTGTAACTTTGCCGATTCACTGAATTTTTTTTCTTTATGGTGACATTCAAATTGCATATTATCGTGCAATCAAAATCTAAGTAATTTATGCCACTCGTTTCTATGGCTTCATTGATACTATTCTATATCTATTCTATATTAGAGTCTATATTTTTGTACGTCTAGTCTATGCCGTAGCATTGACAGTCTATATTTTTGTACGTCCAGTCTATGCCACAACATTGACAGTAGAACGTTGTCTAGATCAACAATACTATCTAATCATCTCACACAATAATATATATACCTGTCAATATAACCTCAACTCTATACGGAGGACAAGATGACAATATATAATGATAATCAATACCCAATCACAATAATCTATAAAAAAAGAAATGACATGATATCAAATAGAATAATAGAAATCACGAAGCCTCAAACTAGAATAGTCATAACAAAATCTCCACGTCTAGAGTCTAACAACAAATCACAATAAGTCTGAATATCAATAACAATTCAAATGTCTAAGCTGAAGACGGATCCAGTACAATAAGAAAATACTAACTAAATGTCTTGAAATCCTTCAAGATAGTTATAAAATATATCCAATTAAATATGTGTAGTGATTTCATCTTAAGATTTCGTGATCACATTTTAAGATCAACAAACTCATGGCCATCTGCAGGTTTTCTATACATACATTAAAATATTCTCACATACACATTATTTCTTAACCATAAAAAAATGTGTGTCAACCCATAAGTGTCAACCTAAAGCTATTTACAATGTGTGTCAACCTATGGCTGTTGACAATTATAACAACATTTCACATACACGTTCTTTTAATATACTAGTTAATTCTAAAACAATTTTCTTCTTCTAAATTTAATATAAAATTATTTAAATATTTAAATATATTTAAATTAAAATTTATTATATATATTTTTATATTTTAATTAGAATTTATTATATATTTGATTATATTTTACTTATAATTAGTTATGGATATATTTCTACCTTTCATAAAAAGTCTTGAAAACGGTTAGTTACGTAATATTATCTGAATATAAATAAACATCTCTTCTAACTCATGTGGTTTAGGTGAGAGGTATTTTTTCTGCTAGGCTGAGTTCGAATTATAGTAGTGTTATTTATAACAAATTTAACTTTTTTTTTAACAATTTTTTACATAATATTAATTTTTTAAAATAATTAATTGATGATGATATGCATATGACTTAGACGGCTCACATCAAACAATGCATGTGAACATATTGACATTAAAACATCTTGACATTAAAACATCTGCAAATTTCGCATACACAAACTTACTTTAAAATGCACAACGCCAAGACATAAAAGAAAGATAAAAAAGATAATAAATTAAGGTGCTTACTTTCTGGTAAATGTATTTATACGTACAACAGAGAAGTATTTTTAGGATGTCAAAACTACAGACTTCAAAGACCAGATTTAAGCAAAGATAAATAAAAAATGGCCTAACTTAAAAATATAGCAGCTAAATCAAAATTTCCAAAGCATATTACAGATGATGTAATTTGTAAAGAAAAATAATTTTAAGAGCAAAAAAATTGCAAACTATTTGGCAATCCATATTTTCTTCCAGTCTCATGAACATCTCAATTTTTCTCAATAAACTATAAAAAAAAAAAATTACAAATTAACAAAAAACACCTAAACCGTTATACTCGAAAAATTAGCTATATAATAGCATTAACTTTAATACATATAAGATCGTATATAGCATGCATTAATTGATTCAATGTACGATTTTAGTTCTCTCTAATAAAATAGAGTATATCTATACTACTATATAATGCCAAAAGTTGGCTTCATCGTGAAACTTTTTTTTTTTCAAATATATCCTTCCATATATTGACTAATTAAAAGTGTTCATTAAAATTAATAGGGACAACTAGGTAATTATAAAAGTTGTTATTTGGTCTTTATAAATAGTCTTAGGTATTAAATAATATCTATATATAATAACATATGAATAGATTTAGAATAGTTAAGTGTTTGTTTTTAGACTTCCTTTATAAATATTAGAATAATTAGTGTATGTAAATGACATTATTATCCTTAAATAAATATGATTTCATATGTAAAAATTATAATCCATCTATATAATCAAAATACTCATGGAATTTGAATTATATAATAGTATAAATATAGAAGTATAGATGAAGCTTTTTATACAAGGGATGTTCCTGATCGGAACTGTAAAATTTTCATTTTTTTTTATTTCTATTATCTTTGTCGTGCTTACACGCACAAAAAAAAAAAAAAAAACTATCGAAGTATATAAGATCAGTACCGAGCTTTAGATTTTGAGACGTGAGACAAATTCTAAAAGTAGTGCCCTCAAAAATTAGTGTTCATATAATTTTTTTTCATTGACCATGATACAATAATATTATCAACACAAAATTTAAAAATTAAAACAATAAACTAAATATAATATCCAAAATTATATGTCATAATAAAATACTAATAAAATTGAAGATGTTCCAAATAAAAAAATAAAACTTAATTATGTTCCAGACAAATTAATAAAAAAAAAATTAACAATGTTTGGGATAGTTCATAAGATATATGTACAATTATACATTAGTGCATTTACGAAAGAAACAGAACAAACAAAAGTCTATAAAAAGAAACCAAAAAAATTATTGTATTGAATTTAAATTTGGTATATAATTATATATGTAATAAACTTATAGACATGAATCACATGACCATATATATATATATATATATATATATATATATATATATATATATATATATATATATATATATATATATATAATGTCTTCGGTTCTTTGAAGTCCTATATATCTAAATTCAAGAATAAAATTGTTACTTGTTATGTTGTTTAATTACCTACAAGAGAGAGAGAGAGAGAGAGAGAGAGAGAGAGAGAGAGAGGAAGGAGATTAACAATGACGAAAGAGTAAAGTAGATTGAGAGAGAAAACTGTCAAAGTGACGAAAAGGGAGAGAATTTGATAGCGACTTCACCAAAAAAAAAGTCTGACTAACTAACTTGTCTCTTGGTAGTATAATATATGACGTTTATATATCCTATAACAAAAAAAGAATTATTTTTATACGGACTAAAAGGATTAGAATTAGCCTACTGGACTTTTGTTCTGAATTGGACTTTTACATACATTAAATAGAATAAAAAAAAATTTGTTTGTCCTCTAAAAATTTGGGCCTGAGGCAGTGGTCCATGAGTCTCATCTCAAGTCCGGACCTACATAAGATATTACTAAAACAAAGTGAAAATAGAAAGTGTTCAGTGTTAATAACTTAAAGGGTTGCGAGTTACAAATTGAACTTTTCCCCCAGAATATTTAGTTATTAATTATACTTGGTCCATTGTAGTAACTTATTAATTATAATAGTTCACGTAATTCCAAACTATGAAAGTTGATGATATTTACTTGTTAATATATAGATTTTCTATCTTCATTGAGGTTCTGTAAATGTTATTCTTGATTTGAACTGTAATATTTTGTGTCTTATTTTTCATATTATCCATCTTGTGGTTACAATAAAAAAAAATCTACGTAATTCAACGGTGAAAAAGAGAAGGTTAGGGTAAAAAAAATCAAGCCTCAAATTTAAAGAGACGGATAATTACATGAATGATCCAAACCAATCTCATGACTTTACACATCAAAGAAGCATATGAAACATATGGAATAAATTAATTTCTATTGGAAATGTTTTGCCTGTTAAAGAAGTAATTGAAAAATGAACATCTTTGCAAGAACATGTAAATAAGACCCAAACTAGTTGGTGTGAACAACCAAGTGGTCGAGGCCTTTGGTACGGAAAGAGGAGAGAAAGTGAAAAAAACTCTTAATCTAAAAAAGTTTTTTTTTAGGACAAACTGCTACATTAAAATAAATTAAAAACATACCAAGACCTTTCCTAGTAAAAAAAATGCAATATATATATATATATATATATATATATATATATATATATATATATATATATAAACTCTAAAATGAAATAGAAAATATTTGTTGGCCCATCGATTTTTTTGTAGCTAGAATCTATCATTTTCATAGATGAGAGCCTTCGATATTATTATTATTATTATTATTCTCCCATTTATGTGCCATGAATTAGCCACGAATAATCCAATGACACAACAAATCATCATAAGATAAATAAACTAAGTCTTCTTCTTTTTCTTTTTCTTTTTTGGGTACAAATAGCTACAAATGATCATAAGATCAGTCTACTCTTATATTTTTGTTGGTGTTATCCGAAAAGTCAAGTTAATGTTTTGACAGGAGAAGGGGATAGATTTATGGTATTCGTATCAATAATCAATAAGTTACTGGATGCTGGGGTGGTGCTAATAATAAAGAAACATATTATGATCTACTGCATAAGGTACTAAAGCAAAAATATCATATTTGGAATAAAATGATAGAAACTAATTTTATTTTCACCGTTTAGTCTAAAATAAAATCGACAACCATACTACAAACATTAGTATGAATTATTTTTTTCTTTTTCTTTTCTAAATCGGAAAATGGCCGAGAAGCATACCAATTTCTTCCAAGACTCAGCAACCTGAAGACCGTCGGTAGATGAACAAGCAAGCATAATCTAACCAGTAACCACTACTTATATACCATTCCAGAAAGAAAAGAAGAAGTTGTGCCTTGCTTGTTCATTAGAGAGGAAATGATGCCATATTTGTTCATTATATCATACTTTGCATATTTTTCACTTTATCTTATGATTGGAGTCAGTTTTCATTCTCAAACAAGAAGAACACTGTGAAAAAGAAAGTGACCTGCTTTATTCATAATATAAATGTATATTGTTTGTATTCCAAGGCAAGCTGATGTGCTGTTTAGTTTTATTTGCAGAAATCCTTCCAGAATCAAACCGTTCTTCTATTTCTTATTCTACTGGAACTGAACACATACATTCATTCAAATAAAGAGCGGAAAAACTTAAGGGGCACTTGCTAAGCGAATTTTTTGTTTTTATTCTGGGATAAATTTAGAGTATAAACCTATTTCAATGTTTGGTTTAGCTTATAAACTATTTTTTGCTTTATAAAAAAGTAACTTTTTAAAATGATATTTTTTTTTTCCATATCCATTAATCAGTCCTTTGGTCTACTAGCGATAAAAGCAGTAGATTATCGAGCTCCGTTACGAAATATGACCATGCAAAAACCAGAAGAGTCAGCCCTCAATAGCAAGTACAACAAGGAAGCTCTAAGGTAGGTCGATAACAGAATCATAAATAATAAAGAAGATAGATATACATATATCGGACATGAATCGTAAAGTAGTAAAAAAAAAAAAAAAATGGGAGGTTACACGTTCTCAAAATGTATACGACATAAATGTAAATTAGCTATGCGTGAGCATATATGAAATAAGATCAATCTATACAATCGGTCAAACAAATAATACTGCTTGGTACAATTAACTAACTAGGTTACTACAGAACATGACTGAACAACCCATCCAGTTAGTAGTAGTACAAAACAGAACATAATAGTACAAATCATGGGCCCATACACATGGGAGTCCCTGAGTCCGATAACCTTAGCCAACGAGGTTGGATCCTCCCCTCCCTGTGAACTATGTGTTATACTGACTAATTAACCCTAATAAATTATATTTCGATTTTCGAGCCATGGACACTCGGAAAACTAGTTCGATATGTCGTAATCAGCGAAGCTAGACACTGTCAAGGATACGAGAATATGGGTGTCCATCGGATCAAGTTATATGAATAAGGGATAACACTAGTGGCCATCAACTTGACCACTAGGATAAGGCTAATTTAGGGATTCTTCTAATACTATTATGATTTCTTGGTCATATATAAAAAGACTATGGGGGTTCTTTATTCGAGAGTGCTCATTAAAGATATTCAAGAAGAGCGTCCACAAAATCAATGAGGAGATATGTACTCGTTATTAGGACTTGCACTAAGACAGTTGGAGAGAGGAGATCTGTTAGGGGGAGTCGTCTATTCAGTGGACATTCGCCGTTAGGTGTGATCCTAGTGGAACTGGGGCCTGAGGGATCAATTGTAGTCTTTGCTTCTTCAATCTTGAGATTTGTGATGGATCTATTCTTGGGGTAAAAGAACCGATTAATATATGTATCGATCTTATTACTGTAAATATATATTGAGATTTATCCAGATGAGTACGAAGTACTACATTATATGGCTTTGCTCTTATGATAGTGGTTCGTGGTATGTTATCTTTTGGTGGATTTGGTATTTCAGTGCTCTAACATTTCAAAATTTTCATTGCGTTTGTGTGACCAATGGTTTATTTCCCTTAACCAGATGCTAAAGGGGGGATATGGCCTATACCAAACCTAAAAGCTTGTCATATTAATTGTTGTAATTACATGGTGCAAGCCTTCTTCAGTTACCCTAATATTCAAACACAACCGAGCTATATGGCTCGCATAGTACTCGTACAAGCCGGCGGAGGGGGCCAAGAAGGCCGGATGGCCGAACAGGAGGAGGGAAGGAGAGTCGCCGGCCGATGGAGCAGTTGAGGGGAAGGAGGTGGCGGCAGAGCAGAAGAGAGGGAGGACGGAACAGGAGTGGGAGGATATGGCTCACACGAGTACTGCACGAGCCAAAGGGCTTTTTTGATATTCAAAAGGATAACTATGTCGATGCCCAGTCTTATCAGAACTACACGCGATATGCAATTATAATTTGTAAAGAAAAAGCTTTGGGCTACTACAATCTATCTAGTAAAAGAGAATTGTCCAAACCTTCCATCTTCTGTTCCCGGTGGACACAGGTCTTTCCAAACTTAACGATGGAAATAAAGTTTAATTTGCTCGTCTCGACAAGTTGTTCATGAAGCCCACAACTGCTCACAATATTCTGCCGAGGCTTAGAAGCTTGCATCTATGTGGGTTACCCAAGCTGTCAAACATATTTGGGAAGATGGACATTTTCCATCCCTCCAAGAGTTGGAAATTAGTGACAGTTGGAATATTAAGAATGTCCCACCTTAAGGGGCGGATTCAGAAAGTGTAGCTTGAATGCACTAGAAATGAACTGATCCATATAAAAATAAAATAAAAAATTATATGAAGAAAAAAAATTGATCTGCCCCTGCCCACTTTAGAGTTAGGATTTTGATAGTGATCATGTTGCTTCTGAGGTAGTGGAGAGGAGTGGTGGAAGAAAGTCCAAGACTTGAACAAGGGCCAAATATTGGTTTTAGGCTCGGATTTGTTTCTGCTGCACCGAAACTTATATCATGGGGAACGAGGAGGTCATCCTCGACGTGAATTGAGTTCTAATTTTAGACTTTTATTGCATTCATTACACCAATATCATTTAATCTTCTTCACATTGTTTTTGTTGTATCAAAAGGATGAATCATTTTGTCTGGGCTATTGAATTTGCAGGTGCATAACCTTGACGATCTTAATGCTATTCTGCGCAAGAAGAAGAAGAAGAAGAAGAAAATATACTATGAATTACTTCTAGCTGCATCAATGTTTCACTTGAAGTGTAGCTTTTCTTTTTTCTCTATTGATTGTTGCTTGGGGTTAACAATAAATAGAAGAAGAAAAAAAAAAAAAAAGTTTATAATTTATTAATATATGAGATTTCGTCTTTCCTCTTTTTTTTCCCCTTTTTTCCCTTTAACAAGTTATTAGCTTTTTTTCATGTCAAATATATGACATGCTGCTTTTATATATATATATATATATATATATATATATATATATATATATATGGATAAACGAAACCATACGTTCATATTTCTATACGAGTCATACACATGTGGACCAATAGGAATAAATTTCTACATCCCATATGCACCCATATGCATTAGTACACTCTATTTCTATTGGTCCACATGTACATTGGTTCATGTAGGAATATGAACCTATGACTCATCTCTCTTTTTTCCTATCCATCTATATATATATATATATATATATATATATATATATATATATATATATATATATATATATATCTTAAGATCAGGCCATGAGGCTGGCAATCTCCAAGACACTATTTTGACCCACTATATATATATAACATCTTAAACATTTTTCCTCCACTTTGTGCCTTGTTTTCTTTTGCAACAAGGCTTAGTCAATTTGTTTCTGAATGGGGACTCGCACCAAAAAAAAGTTCAGCACAACCAAAAAAACATGCAGGTACTGGAGCGATAGAAATATACACCAAAATGGACAGCAACAACAATTACAGTCACCAGATAGACATATATAAGTTCCACATGAATTATACTTCTAAAGCAGAAAAAACTAATATCTATGTAGAGGAAAATTACAGTTTTCCGTGATACAATCCCATAATGCTATATAGTAAGATGAAACATCTAACAATGACTTGTTCTAGGTTCTCATTTATCTATAACATTTTCATCTAGCAAAAATGCAGCTATGGGCAAATTGGTGACCTGACACGATTTAAGTCATATCTAGTTGCCCAAAAAAATAAGGAAACTGAGGTGTAACATTATAGGAACAGTCTTCAATGGGACGAGTTGCTTTTGGACAGCCACTGAGATGTACACTGTTGTCTTCATCTGGTAACGGTACAACCAACCAACTAACCCAGCGAAATAAACGAAACCTCTTAAAAAATAGTTGCCCTGATCTTAGTCTTCTGATCTTCTGTTAAGGATTTGGGGAACAAAACTTCAAATGTGACATACAGATCACCTTTCTTCGTACTAAAGTGTAAGGGCATTCCTTCCCCTATATATTTCCTCACCTCCTTTGGTTTTGTGATTCCCTAGAAATACAAAAGATGAACTGTAAAAGAAAATATAAAGGTTTCTCAAATACAGAAGAGCTGGCAAGCTGCTGACCTTTGTGCCTATTTCGACTAAATGATCGTCAAGATGTTTGATGGTCTTTTCAAAACCTACTAGAGCTTGAAGCTGAAAAGCACAGGACTTGAGAGTTAAAAAGTTGATGTATATATTACTAAAATAGATAATCATTCGGATAGGCTTGCATAAGCAGTTGTTGTGAAGCAACTTTATTCGCCACTGCTTATAAAGATTGGTTGGTGATAATAAACCATTATTCTCATATTATACAATTAATGAAGGAAAATTGTTGACAGGCAGCCATATCCAAATTAAACTAGGCTATCCGCTTTGGGTAAATCCCTCCATATTGTTGAAGGTTCTCAAGATAGCCAGCCTCAATTTTACCTCTAAGCCCAATGGAATTTCAAAAAACACACAAGCACCTGAGTGCAGTTGCATAAACAGATAAACAGCAACATAAACATGTCAACCCACAATCAACCTAAGCCGCTGAAGTCACTGCCTAATCTAGCACTTGCAGGTAGATATAATTCTACACCTCTGGCCTGTCCATGCCACGTCATTATACTCCCACTCTTGATCCCCGTAGAAAACTATATTGGGATCAATAGGATACTAGCATGGAGTTTTTTGAGTACATATACGTAAGAGAACCTTCCTCATATAAGTACATCGAATGTGAGACTAAAGTAACTACTCCACTTGAAGCTGAATCATGTGAAACATGTATAAAGTTAAGAGGACAGTAATAGTAAAAACATCATCAGTAGAGGAACACGATCACAAGGAACTATAGAAACAGTGGACTATCATTTATAAGCAACATCAGCAGCAATGGTCGACAGACGACCTATGAGAGAAGCGGTAATAATAGGCAGAATATGTTGGCACCGAGTATGCACGATAGTAAATAGTTTAAAGAGGTCGACGCACAACAGTCGGTAGTCCAGAGATTGGCACAAAAGGACTCGTGACCAGAAATAGTCGAGAGATAAAGTGACATGAAGAGCAATAGCAGCAAGAGAGACCATGAAGAGCAGCAGTACCAAGAGCGACACCAGAAGAACAGTGGTAGAGGAACCGGGAGGAGATAAGACACATCGTGCAGTCTGAAATAGAAAGATGAGTAGAGATTGGTACCAGAATATCTGGCTAGAGCTGCCCTCAGAGGAACCGGAAGAGAGAAGACACAACTACCCAGAAAATGCAATCTGAAATAGAAAGATGGGTAGAGATTGGTACGATAATATCTGGCTAGAGCTCCCCTCAAGTTTGCATATGAGAAGTACGTTCAACTTGGAACAGAAGAACATTTCTTTTGGAAAGGGACCCAAAAAAAAAATCAATTTCCTTTTTTCCCTTTTTTTTCGCTTTATCTTTTTCCCCTCCTTCCCTCCACCACCATCAACTCAAACCCAACGACCAATCATAACCTGCCTACTACACCCCGGATATCATCTACATCAAATCCAAGAAACATACGGCACTTTCTTAGTTTCTTCAAAAAATTGAAGTCCCTATTAATCTCTTCTTCATCCTCAAAGAATTCTCTCCAGTTTCCCCTCTAGTCGTTTGATCCCTCGAATCACCCTCCTCTCACCGATTGCTTGCTCCCTCGAATTCGGATGCTGCTCTTGGAGCTTTCGGATCTGGTTGGAGCTCCTGCCTTGCTTGCCAAATCCAGCTTTCCTAATCTCTGATCATATTCTTTGACGCATCACCATCACTGTGAACTCATCTTCACCATCCACCCCACGGGATGGGTCAGATCTGTGACAGAAGCAAGTTGGAAAGAGAGATCGAGGTTGTCGTAATGGAGTTGTCATCAAGGGATGTCGAGGTTGGCTGGTGAAGCAAGGTGGGCTAGGGGAGGCGGCCAGGAGAAGACTCGGAGATTGAGAAATTTGGAGCTGTTGTCATTGGTTCTAGAGTTCGCTCGAGGATAGATTTGGGATTGATATCTTGTCTGGATCTCGTAGGTTAGGTCAAGGTTAGTTGTCGGTTTGGGGATTAAAGGAGAATATGATTCTGATAAGAAAGCAGACTGGAGAAGAAGGTTTGGGGTAAATGAACTTGCGGTGGAGGCATCTTGGTGCTCTCAGCTTTATGGTTGGAGATTGACGGCTGTAACCGTGGGGGTAAGCCAATGGTCGAGGTTGGTTTGGTTTTAGTGGGTGGTTTGATAGAGGAAGTTGGGATGAGTTTTAATGGATGGGTTTTGACTTTTAATGGAGGCTAGGGATAGAGCTAGTGCTAGTGCTAGGGCTTGGGAAAGAATGATGGTGATTAAGGCAAGTGCTAGGGTCCAGTAGAGAAGATTATGTTAGTGGATGCTAGATCTGGTTTGGGACTTTGGGAGATTTTTTTTTAATTTTGGTGGAAAGCTAGGTCCAAGATGAATCATGCTAGAAAACTACACTGGAGTCAAATAGGATACTTTCATTGAGTGGTTTGTGTACATCTATAAAGGAGAACCTTCCTCTTACAAGTCTAACCAATATGGGACAAAAGTAACTACACAGACCCACAAACTCTAAACATTAACAATCCCTACAATGATAAAAGGTACCGACTTGCAGTTTTTGTCACAAGTTCAGCACCAAGTGTAGTCAACCTGAGCAGCACTTCAACATTGACCAGTGAAAAATAGTTTGGGGAACAGTTCTTACCAACGAAATTGTAACAGTTGTGTGAAGATCATTGCTGTCCCTTCTGAAGAGCTCATGTGGTGCAGTTTGTATCCTGAACTGCTCATGATAGTAGCTGTTTCAGTTAGAAATTGCTATTAATAGCCATGCTTATGTCGCAAGTGGAAATACCTTTAGATCTCCAGGTTCTCCATCAATCTTGGGTTCACCATCTTCATAAAATACCACCTCCTAGAAAAAGGTTCAGATGAATTTAGTGGCAAGCTAAAAGCTAATGATAAGAACTAAGCCTCAAATTAACAATTGTGAATACTAACATTAGTCCATTGGACCATTACTAGTTCTTGGTTTCCAAGAATTCAAAAGTAAGCTGGTAGATCCAGCCAAGAACACAAACTTAATTTATGAAATCTCATGAAAAATCAAGGAAGTCCACCTTCAGCTAAGAAATTTATATATGACTCAAAAGGTTTTCAGCAGAACCACCAGTAGAACTGTAGGGGCAATAACAACAGTACAAGCAGGTATGAGCAGCAGTAACAGATCACAGCAGTAATATAAGCAGGATGATAATGATAGCAGTGTAATCAGCAAGGAACTATCAATCAAGACAAAACATGTATCTTAGCACAAGTTACACATTAGATTAGGGAACACAACCACCTTGCTCTCCGAAATTAGCTCTCCAATTGTGTTTGGCCAGATGGGCATTATATACCAGCTGAACACTCTCTCTAATAGGAATAGGAATACAGAAACTTTACTGTACCGATAATAATTTTATATTAATTAAGTACGCCGATAAAAGTTTCGAAAAATTTGAATTTCCGATACATATCGTCATCAGAGATAACAAAAATTAGGAAGTGCTCGATTTTAGCCAACCCAGTTGGCGAAAATCCGACGTGAAATTTTTTGGAGTGGAGAAAGTGGGAATCCGGTTGGATTTTCGCCAACTGGGTTGGCAAAAATCTAGTGGTTTAATTATGCGGTCTGACTGTGGTGGTTGGTTTAAGGTCTGGTTGGTTTAAGGTCTGACTCATAGTTTAAAGTATCGGCCGATACCGATCCGATACGGCCGATACCGATACAGTTTGGCATGTCCCGATCCGATACCGACCGATACCCGATACTGACCGATACCGACATTAGAGGTCTTTTTTCAGTCAATTCGGCAAAAAAATTTGAATTAAAAAGACCAATTAGAAAGGATGCAAAAGCATAGTAAGGTTGTAAAAACATATAAAAGAGGAAAACTTATCTATCGCATATAAATCAATCAACAAGGATGACTACTATTTCATTCAATATCAAAAATACTAAGAAAAAATACTGAAAATACTTTAAATTATGCATAAATGCATAAAATATATTCTTTTAAATGTTAATAATTTACTAATAGTTGTTTGCTTTCCGATACCAAAAAATCCGATACTCCGATCCGAAACCGCCGATACTACCGATACCGCCGATCCCGATACTCATAGGAATGGTCCGATACCGATTCCGATACCGATACTTTGAACCTTGACTCTGACTGTGATGGTTGGTTTAAATGTGGGTAGTTGGTTTAATATGGTGGTTGGTTTAAGGTCTGACTGTGGTGGTTGGTTTAAATATGGTGGTCGATTTAAATGTGGGTAGTTGGTTTAATATGGTGGTTAGTTTAATATGATTGGTGGGTGTTTGGTGTGTTCGTAGTATAAGGAGAGAGGGAGGAGGGATGCAGGAAGTAAATCAAGAAGAAGAACAGAAGTAAGCAGAGTAGAGAAGGAGAACGAGAAAAAAGGTTTGTAATATTTTTGTTTTTGTTTTTTTGATAAATAATATTAATTCTAATCCTATCATAATCCTTTCATTCTATTAGCGATTACTATTTTAACTATTATAATTGTAATCCTCATGATAGTAGGCATGCTAACACTAAATCTTTGATTACATATTTTAACACTAAGTATTAAATATTGCAGATGGGTACCTAAAACGATAGATGTATTCCGGGAGGGCCTACCACAAATATGATTATCCAGCTGCGTGAGTCGCACATTTCTAGTTTATTATTTTCTGGACATGTATTTTAAAATTGAATTATTTTAGTCAATATAATTTATATTTTTTTACATGTCTAATAATAACATCGTTTATATATCTCATATATAGCCATACGATTATCCTGATACGTTTCGAGTACGAGAGCATGTCACATGGCGTTATGAGGACGACGTTGGGTACTGAATGTTGGCTGGAGAATAACATGGTATGGTGAACGTATTTTGTTTTGATCATATTGATCAGATATATTTTCTACGTCACGACAGAGACTTGATCTTCAGTTTAGTTGAGCGATGTTGACTGAAGAAAATGTATCTGATCAATATGATGAAAACCAAATACGTTCACCATATCCTGTTGTTCTTCAGTCAACATCCAGTACCCAACGTCGTCCCCATAACGCCATGCGACATGCTCTCGTGCTCGAAACATATCAGGATAATCGTATTGCTATATATGAGATATATAAACGATGTTATTATTAGACATGTAAAAAAAATACAAATTATATTGACTAAAATAATTCAATTTTAATATACATATCCAGAAAATACTAAAATAGAAATGTGCGACTCACGCAGCTGGATAATCATATATGTGGTAGCCCTCCCAGAATACGTCCATCGTTTTTGGTACACATCTGCAATATTATACTTAGTGTTAAAATAAGTAATCAAATATTTAGTGTTAGCATGCCTACTATCATGAGGATTACAATTATAATGGTTAAAATAGTAATCGCTAATAGAATGACATGATTATAATTATGATACGATTAGAATTAATACTATTTATCAAAATAAAAATAAAAAAAATATTACAAACATTTCTTCTCGTTCTCCTTCTCTTCTCTGCTTACTTCTGTTCTTCTTCTTGATTTACTTTCTGCATCCTTCCTCCCTCCTTATACTACGAAAACACCAACACCCACCAACCATATTAAACCAACCACCATATTAAACCAACTACCCACATTTAAACTGACCACCATATTTAAACCAACCACCGTAGTCAGACCTTAAATCAACCACCACAGTCATACTGCATAATTAAACCGCTGGATTTTCGCCAACGCAGTTGGCAAAATTTTGGGCAACCAAATTTTCGCCAACACGGTTGGCGAAAATCCAACCGGATTTTCACTTTCTCCACTCCAAAAAATGCCACGTCGAATTTTCGCCAACTGGGTTGGCAAAAATCGAGTACTTCATAATTTTTGCCATCTCTGATGGCGATATGTATCGGAATTTCAAATTTTTCGAAACTTTTATTGGTGTACTTAATTAATATAAAATTATTATCGATACAGTAAATTTTCTGATAGAAATAAAACCCTTTTATGAATAATACCAAATACGGTAAGGTGCATACATGCACCAACAACCAATGTCCTGACTTCTAAAGGACATCAAAATCAGGCCAGCTATTCCTATTAGGAATAGCTACTGTTGCTACCCTTCAATATTTGATAGAATAGGAATCGTACCCTCTTAAGAATAGGACATCCATCCGGTGCTACTATGCTGAATATGGCAATGAGCTAAAAATTGCTTAGCTCTATCTGGGCCCACTTTGGGCTGGACCTACCCAACAATGTCTTCAGTTCGCATGTAATTATGTTGCATACTTGATTGCTACTGCGATTCATCTCAAGTTGGTTCTCTCAAAGATTCGTCTTTAGTTGAATTTAGTACTACAGAATTGTAATGTCCAATCTGATTAAGTCCTAAATTTCTTCAAATTATGGATTTCAGAAGCATAAGTTTCACTTAGGTCCGGTAGCTTGTGCTCATAAATTGTTCTATACTTCTATCGTCATGAAAAGTTATTATTCTCTGCAATCACATCGTTACCATCAGAATTCCTTGCATCCTTTCAAGTCAATATTGCAAAAGTTTCTCATGTGACCATATTGTAGATGGGAATTTTCCTAAAATTTGTGATGGGATTTTTCTGGCTACAAAGACATCTACACCTCTTTTATTTCCTTTTTTAGACTAAACTGGGTAGGCACAAACCAAGAAGCACGTGACAGATATATCTACACCCTTCCTGTTTGTTTGTCCATGGACATCACAAGCGTAGCTCCAGTCTTCCAGTCAATAAGAGGTGATAGAACTTGTAATAATCAGGGTCGAGAGCAAATAGGTTTGTCTAGCTCACCATGAGTAGAAGATCATATCCTGGTTTATTCGCACGTGTAGGCTTATTCGCACATATATACCATCCACTTTGGCCTATGTACACTGCTACCATGACCCTTTTTTGTACACATCAATACCTTAAAACTTTTTTATCACTTAAATACCACGAACTGCATGAAATTGTCAACAAAAGGTGAAGTTTATACCCTTCCAGTTAAGTGCCATGAATACTGTGAGAACAACAGTGAGAATGGAAACAGCAGAAGGAAATAGATATGTACAAAAAGGTTTTGTTCCTTGAGGCATAACTTTTGGGCAGCCAAACAGAAACAAAAGATTACGGATGGATTTCAAACTTTCAACAGATAAGAATAACAGCAGCCAAGGGCACAGACTTCATCGAAGAACCATTGCACTAACAACATTTGTAAAATAGATATATAACAAAAGGTTAGGTTCCTCTGAGTTCATGATTATTTCTAGGAAGTTTTCTAAGCTCTGGTGGAGAAGGATAAGTAGACAATGAAAGTGCAAGCTTATAGTGACATCAACCTGGGAAATCAAGAAGCAGTACAATGATAGGTCTAGTGCATAAATCAGTATTAAAACTTAGTAGTTTACCTGCCCATCTTGCATTCCCTTTTCAATATCAACAGTGACAAAATATCCTTCTCGTTCAAATTTCACATTCTGACATTGCTCGCAGACCTGAGAAGGAATATGATAAAAAAGATTACGCATTGATCTTTCACGTTAAGAAGGCATGCCAATAGTATGATAGTAAAAACATGATTAAACATATTAGCATCTTATACAATGTAAATCAGGGACTAGTTTGCAAAATTCAGTAAAATACAGAAGGAATCCACCTAATTAAGTACTACTAGAAACTACACTACCTGTTCTGTCATCTGCTGAAACATTCCTGGAGCAATTTGCCTATGATATACTTCATTTCTGCAGTCACAACGCCTCTTCCCAGGGGCTGGCTTAATCACATTTTTCTCCCTCCAAACCTGTATCATGGAGGAAATTTATAATATAGTTACAATTAACAGTGACGTAATTATGTGGTTTCATAAATGTCTTAGAAATTAAGACTAAAATAAAATTCTCAAGATCCTAAGTCCTAACAGTGAACAAGAAACACAAGTCTTTGTATCATACAACATTGACGATTGATCAATGGTGTGATACAAAAATGGAAGCTTTCAAATAGCAGTTGAGACCATATACGTCGGAAAATAGACATTAGCCATATCACAAAAAAGTTGAGTTCTTTGGGACAGTAAAGGTTTAAGAAATAAAATCTTCCATGTACCTTTAGTGAACCACCCATGTATAAATCTTCTAATGTAGCTGCCAACTCAACAACAACATCATCACCTTTTGGAATCTTCTCTTCCTCTTCTTCTCCTCCAGCAGCACCACCACCGAAGAAACTATATCAATAGTTATACATTAGAAATTATTTCAGCATTTCATAATTTGACGAGCTCACGAGAAATGCAACTAAATTAATATAACCATAATTCCCAGAAGAAACATGTGCACAATTGAACTTCGTTCACTACTTGTGGAAAACATAAAATAATGCAACAGGAAACAATGATTGTTACTTCTGAAACTGATCTAATGCAATGTCTGGTAAGACTTAGAAAAGTAGAGTTAGGTTAAGTTCCATTTAGGTTTGCGTTTAGGTTATAAAAGAGCTAAATTGGTTGATGGGTCTTTGGATATGGGCTTGACATTCAGGGGAATTAATGTAAAATTATCCATTTAGTTCTAGATAAAAATTCGAATTACACATTTAATTAATATTCTACTAATTATTCTTGTTACTTATTTTGTTTACTTTTCTGCTAATTGTTGTCTTAATGTATGTTAATTATTTTGTTATTTCTTGTTAATTACTCTGTTATGTCTGCTTAACTATTCAATTATTTCTTGTAAGTTGTTCCAGTCAAGTAAACAAACAATATTTCTATTGTTGGTGAGTTATTCAATAATGTTGAATAACATCCACTAGAAATTAATGAGAACTACATAAATAATACACAAAATTATTCCAAAATGTACCAAATAATATCTGGCTTTTTACTAATTTTGAATTTCATTTTGGCTTTCAAAAAGAAGGAAACCTGATACTTCGATAAAGTATTGCCAATACCCGAAGCTCATAAGGATGCTTGGATTTCAATTCCAGCACTAGTACTTTGGCACTAGTACTTTGAACCTTGCCCTACACAGACATGCTCCACAATTTGTTTCCTGGTCTCACTATAGGAATAAAGACTCCTTCCTCACCTTTAATTCCCTTGGACAAAAACTCAAGGTCAATATGTTGGCAGCTGACTATAGATAATCAATCAAATCCTTTTTGTGGAGCCTCGTCAATTTAGACCACATGTAACCCCATATATCGACTTTTGTTAAATATAATGGTGGTGGGTAACAAGCACGGTGAGAGAAATAGCTCAAAACCTGCATTGATGAGATTTATCATTTATGATGCCAAAGGAACTCAATATTACCGGGAAAGGGAACAAAGCTCGCATTTTTTTGACAAACCATCTCAAGAAAGTATAAGATACACAAAATCCTGAGCCTAAGCCCAAGCATTACCTGTAATAAATGTGTTGTTAACTTCAAATAATATGTGCACTTATTTCATCCCTAGCAAAAGAAAGAACAATACCTACTCTTAAACTTAAGAAAACATATAATAACATATCATAGGATGACAAGGTGGAAGGAATACATGAGGTCTAAGGGTTAAAGTTTGAAATACAACCATCTAAACCGTAGGCCATAGCGAAGTGAAAACAGGATCCAGGAGGCTAAATCTTTCTAACTTCTCTAGTAGGGACTGGATCACCACTTTTCACTTTGAGGAGGAGGTTTGTCAACCTGGCCTTATGACAAGTTAGATCCCCTAACCACATGCTCATGCTACTTATACTTTTCTCCTCCAATACTAATTTAGTAACCCTAATCCAGGTTGAATACCTTCAAATCAGTGTCTTAACTCCTTGCTAAAGTTAAGTTCTATGTGGCAATTGAAGAAGTCTTCATCGAAATATATCTGATCAGTCACCACCTGTTACCTTTTCATCAGAATCTGAAAAGGTTGGACAGAGATGACCATGATAGCATCATGGTCATAACATGGTCCTTAGCTGTGACAAGGCCATATAGCTCGCTACCTAATATATCTCACTACCTGACCGAAAGTGGATCATGTCTAAGGACATTAACATAACGTGCTAAAACTTCTTGTAGTCGTGGCTGTGTGATTTATAATGTGATAATAAACAGGCCCTTTGATGCTATATACATAGCAGGTCCGCTTCACCACAAATCCATATACCATCAATTCTTCCCTCAAAATGGGTTGCATATGAACTCAAGTACATAGGACTCCAGGACATTGGGGGTCAACAAATTATAAGGTTCAACTACTTCTTCCTTTGTCATGCCATGTGCACGTCTCTTTCACTCAGGCAACATGTTTTAATGTAACATTCATGCATTCTACACCTTCGTATAACCATCAAAAAGCTTTACAAATTGCAATTACCTTGTATAGATAAATTATTATATGATCTTCAATAACATCAATAGGAAGAATTCTTTTAAATTGTGTTGACTAGATAAGACCTTCTGTTCCAAAAGAAGGGTGGATTTATGATATTCTAGCATAGAACACCGTAAAAATTAGTATACGATTATTCTAAACTATTCAACTAAGTTATCTAATACGTGATAGAATGTGTTGCAAAACATAGAACTTCTAGCATCATGATTCCATTCAATATTGCAACACAAACATTCCCTCCCCACCCCCCCAATCAAAATTGGGGTCAACTGTGAAGCACACCACATCTGAGAAAATGGTAGGCCAAATATCAAAAGCGGTGTTCAACCCAACATCAATCCTTTCAAAGTATCCTCCTAAACCTCCCTTGACTAAAAAAGATAGACAATGAGTTGAGATGGCAATGATAACATGAATGATGTAGTTCTTTGGGAGATTATAACAAAAGTTGAACAATAGAAGCACGAGATGGCAATGCTAAGAAATCCTCATAAATGGTTTCTTACTCGACTATAGAATTGACTTGGCATTATATTCTGAATTGTCTCCAGCTATAATGAACTATTCGGTCTATACCAATGGTGTGTATTTTAAGCACACTTTATAAAAATCATACCACTGTATGAATTCATCTCTAGCCCATAAAAATGGGTATTACACCTGTGTCATCTTTAGAGTTTCAGTGTAGTGACAGGGACTATAGCGATATCCAATAGAATCCCATATATACTACATGATTCAATCAACGGTAAATTTCTCTTACGTGCTAAAAATATCTTGCATGTTCATGCCACCGCCTCTTCCACCGCCCGCAGCATGCTGCTTCAGTCCCTCTTCTCCGTGCCTATCATAAATATTCCTCTTCTCACTGTCCGTGAGAACTTCATAGGCTGATTTAACACAAAGAAGCCATCAGATTGCTCTTTTTTCTCCCAAAAATAAAGATCTTCCACCACGAAATAAACATACCATTGTTGATTTCAGCAAATTTCTTGTTCGCTTCCTCGTTCCCCTGGTTCTTGTCGGGATGATACTTCAGCGCTAGCTTCCTAAAAGAGTAATCCAATCCAATAAAATCAAATCAAACCAAATCAAATCAAATCCAGAAAATAAGATCGTGCAAAATTCTTAGAAATGTAAAATCCACGAGAATTGCACCTGTAAGCGCGCTTGATCTGCTCCTCTGAAGCGCCTTTGGGGACTTGAAGCACGTCGTAGTAGTTCTTCCTGGAAGAAAAAAAATGGTATGAATTCGATCAAGAACTGATTCGAGTATGGAATTTGAAAAAAACGATCGAAATATTCTTACGCGCCGATGGCGGAGAGAGCGTGCGAGAGGAGGAAGACAATGAAGAGGAGACCCGATCTCGGCCGAGCCATTGCCAGAGCTCCAACGAATCGACGATCTGGAGATCTAGGGTTGGGGTTCGAGTTTCGTTGTCGGGTCCCGGATCTTCGCTCCGGATCGGTTGGGGACGAACTCGCCCAAATAAGAATGAAAGTGAGAAGTGGAAGAGGGCGAATAGACGACGTGCACTATTTAGTTTCCGGCCAATGAGAAGCACGGTGCTACGTATTACGACCAATGGAGTGAAGACACGTAGCCGAGTTCTTGTTCTCTATGATGCAGTCCCGCGCTATTGTTGGTCAAAGTAAACCCCTGGATAATTTTGGAGTTTGAAATCAGAAGACTGTTGAAAAAATTCCTAAAGAAATCAAATTGGAAGATGTAAATTTAAGATATAAAATAAGTAGATAATTCGAGATATGTTATAAGTTGTTCTTAGAATAAAATTTTGTCCCCACGAACAGTGTAGCGGGTTTCTCTCGATCTATTTTCGAGATACAATGAATCACTTCGATCTACAATATCATGCACTTGGTGGCGAATTTTACGAACGATCACAACCTTTTGGCCTGAAAAGAGATTGGACCGAGGAGTTTCTGGATAATTTTCGATTCTGGTGGTTTTGTTTTCTTTTTCGTCTCTGTACGATTTATCGTTCCGAACAGAGAGCGAGAGAGGAAAAATAAAAAACAGATTACTGTTATCATATTTTAGGATCGTGTCCTGGATATATCTTTTACGTAACATTTTTCACAAATTCCGTAACGGGATTACGTGAGAATGGTTCCGCGGAAGACCAGTAACTCACCAGACCAAAACAACGAAAATAAAAAATAAAAATAAGTTATGAAATTACCTTTGTACCATTGTTCGTTCCGCGACGCACAAACGTTTGCTAAGTATGTGACTAATAAACGCGTTAAAAATGCGCATTAAATCGCGCACCCGCTCACTGGTTGGATGAGATCTAGTTTATCTCCCACAAAATTCACTTACCCACTAAGAGAGCGAAAGCAATATATGAAAAGGAGAATGACTTCTCCTTTTTCATGTGGAACTAAAAGAAATATGCCTTTATTGAATCACATGGGTGTCAGTTACTTTACAAGCAACACATTCAAACAAATACAACAAAGACTCTGTCTGCGAAGTCCAAATTCCAGCTGATCTTTTTTACATAAATTCTAACTCACTCAAATTCAAAACTCAATACGTCATCAACCAATGATTATTTGTACAGGTGATGAGCTTCGCTCTGTGGAAAAAAAATCAAATAAAATATAATTATCTCGAGCATAATAACAATATAATAACAAGAGTGTTTCTACACTGACCGTACGGAGGGATCGCAAGGCAAACATCTGCCACGTGATCTCTCCTGATTGGCCGAGTTTTTTTCTAATGTTAGCGGGGGAGACGATATTTGCAAAAAAAATCGTCCAATCAGGAAGGGACACATGGTATCGTTTGTCTTGCGGTACCTTCTTTCGGTTCACCAAGAGTTTTCCTAATAACAATACGGAAATTGTTTAGATGAAATTTTTTTTTTTAAAATGTGTCAACTTTAATTTGTAAAATATGTATATTTTTAATTTCATACTAATTTTTATTTGCTGAAAGTGACTTTTAATATTTGTATAGATAATACTTTGTAATTTGTAAGTGTTCGAATTCACATTTTTTTATTTGGATGCCTATAAAAGAGAGGCCAAGTAAAAGGTACATTATAACAATAACAAAATTAATTAATTAATTAATTAATTAACTAACAAATATCAATTTAAACTATTATTTTACTTAATTTAACTTAAATATTAACCACCATTCATATCACCAAAAAAAAATTAACTAACTCATTTACTTTTTACTAACTAATTATTTTATTTAACTTATATATATGGGTTATGAGCCAACTCATATTCCTATATGAATAATGCACACGTGGACCAATAGAATTACAGTAATGCTACAGTTACAACCAAATGCTTACAACCCTCTTACAACATTACACGTGTCCGACTTCCATTGGAGGAGAGGCCCTGACATTTGGGGCTGGGTGGGACCCATATAGCAGGAGGGTTAGAGGGGAGGGGGATCCATCTGTCAGGGGGAGAGAGAGGTTGTAAGAAGGTTGTAAACCTTTGGTAGTAAACTTAGCATTATTGATAGAAATTAAGTGTACTATTGCACATGTCATGTAAGAGTACATTCATATTGGTCCACATGTACATGGTTATGTAGGAATATGGACATATAACTCATATCTCGTTTATCATATTATATATATTATCTTTAAAAACGTATTTCTTTTTTCTTTTTCTTTTTTCAAATCTCAAATTACTTAAGAGAAATGATATTCTTCTCGTCGTTCCCATCCAAATTCTTTCTCCATGAACCTCCTTCTCACAAAAAAAAGGAAAAATAGCAGCTCCTCCTCCTTAAAGCTCCTCTCGTCGCCCCCACCTGAAGCTCCTCACCGTCGTCCTACCTCAAGTTCATTGATGAGCCTCGTTTCCTTCGTGCCCTCCTCTACCATGCGCATGCCCTCAACGTCGTTTTTCTGAAAGAAAAAAATATCCATAGCTTGAATCTAGACCCGATAAAGCGATCAACATTTGAGCCTAATCAAATTTATTTCCATAAAAAATGATATATCTGCCTTCTTTGGAGAGAATAGATTTACATAATTTATGAAAATATTGTTATTTGAACATTAAAAAAATTTGAAAATAAATTGTATAGCTTAAACCAAATATGCTAATAGGTTTCACCCTAATTTTATGCTGAAATAATAAAAATTCCGAGTAGCAAATGTAGCATTTATGTTGAAATCAACTTTGAACAATTTCTCAAAATCCTACTATAAAAAACCTTTTTTTGAAGGGGATAGATGGTTATGATCACTGGGTGGTGTCCAGATCGAAGTCAGTAAACGGGGCGTTATATTCCGCATTCGGAATGTTTTCTCCCTCTCCTCCCACCGCCTTCACAGTTCACACTGATTCATTTCCGCATGCGAACTTAAATCCATCAGGGAAAAATGGAGAGATCTCAGCTGTTGCAAACCCTAACCCTAGCTCTCCTCTTTCTCTCGGTCATTGCCGACGATGGCGACGTCGTCGTCCTCACCGAGGCCAACTTCGAGAAGGAGGTTGGCCAAGATCGAGGAGCCCTCGTCGAGTTCTACGCACCCTGGTATTCATTGCTTTACTTGTCGGATTATTTGCTATATTTGAACAGATCATGATCGGATCTTCGTCAGTCGATCTCGCGATTGCAGAGATTTGTTCTCCACAGTAATTGGAATTCCCCCCTACAGTATAGTTTCTATGACTCGATAGGGACACGTCTGTGTGGTGTCAGATACGAGTCCGAGAAGATGCGATACGGTGTCATGGTTGTTGGTGTTTTTCACTTTGCTTTGGGAGTTTTAGTTCCTCATTGGAAAACCACCGATGTTTATATCTCAATATATAGCTTTGCTTAGTATTGATATATGCACATGGGGTGGTGGCCCATGTGGGTTGACTTTCCTAGATGGATTACGTGTGAACTCCATTATGACAATATTTATTTTGTCACCACCCTTGAGAAGTTTTCCTTAGGAGCTAAGTCCTAAAGGGGCTTAGCGACTCGGACCAAGGGCGCAAAGTGGCGCTTTGTTGGTGCACTTTGCACTTAGCATGGCGCTAGCCATGCGGCCTGGAGCGCATGCGGTCAGGTGCCCATGTGGACAGGTGCTCATGCGGCCAGGAGCGATGCGGTCAGGTGCCCATGCCGCCAGGAGAGCATGCAGCCAGGGGCCTTGCGGTGAGGGCCGCATGCGGCCAGGTGCCCATGCAGCCTGGAGCAATTCGGCAAGGCGCTATGTGGCCAGCTAGTTAGCTTAAGCGAGTCAAGAGTGGAGGGGACATGGACTGCTGTTGGCGGCTCGGTGCGGCGCTGTCTGCTCTGTGCAGTACAACGCTCAGACGGCGCAGGTGGCTCGTGGCTCTCTGTGCCACGCGGCTGCAGCTTTCGGCGCCTGACGGCACTGTCTGCTCTGTGTAGTATAGCGGCGCAGGCGGCTCATGCGGCCTGATTTTTTTCTCAGGCTGCATAAAAGCTGAAATCATCTTTATATAGAGGCTCTCCTCTTTCATTTAGGGTGGTTGAAAAAATTGGAATGAGAGAAAAACCGAGAGCACCAGCAAGACCTGTGGCAGTTTTTAGCATAATTCCAAAGGAATCTTCCGAGTGATCCGAAGGTGACCAAGAGCGTTCCAGAAGTTCTTGTGTGAACTTGCTGGATCCTGGGGCAAGGTAGTCAAAGGCGCAAGGCGCACTCAAGGCGCAAAGGGTCCAAATCGCCCGAGGCGCAAGGCGCACTTAAGGCGTGCGCCCGAGCGACACGAGGCGCAAATTATATATATATATATATTCACATTGGATTTCTACATTGATAAACATGTGTGCTTCAAATTCTCCCATGTCTAGGTTGCAATAACTTTGAATTGAGTGAGAGAGAAAACAATAAAAAAAAGTACATCAGTTCAAAAAACAGTCTAAAATAGTACAACAGTTAAAAAAATAGTCTAAATATGTTATTTTTTCACAAGATTTTCAAGGCACGCCTAGGCGCGCCTTAGCTATTCCAAGGCGCTCGAAAAAGGCGCACATAGGCGCGCCTTAGGTGCACCTTAAGAATTGCGCCTCGCTTGGAGTGCGCTGAGGCGCTCCCCCTGCGCCTAGGAGCAAGGTGCGCCTTAGGCGCGCCTGAGGCGCGCCTTTGACTACACTGTCCTGGGGGCAAATCGTTGTATAGCGCGAATCTTGCCTTGAGCTATGGTGGTTTTGATCACCCCAGCAGGAGTTCACTTATTTGTATTTCTGTTCTTGTTCCCATTCTTCTCGGTGTAGTGTCTGCGAACGTAAAAAGAAGAACAATTTTCTGATTCTTGTTGTATTTACATTTTTTTTGGGTTGTCTGTTTGTAACATGTTCCTTGTTTAGTGCTTCTGTGGGGTTGTGTATCACTGAAGAGGAACTCTTGTGTGAATCTCAGTGCACCAACTTCTCTTTTGTAGTTTGTAGAGATGAACTCTTGTGTGAGTCTCTACTTTGTGGCTACCTCTTCTTCTTGATCTGACTTCGGAAATAACAATCTCAAGGCAAGATCCGAGTAGAATGGACAACCGCTCAAACATTCTCCATACTAGCTTTCACAAGTTTGAGAAATTTGATGGCGAACACTACAACATTTGGAAGAGGAAGATCTCCTTGAATCTTCGTCTTGTCAAAGTTGCTTATGTGTTGGTTGATTCTGAACCTATCATTCCCGAAGATGGAGGAGAGCTTGCAGTTGGTGTGACGCAGGACGCGCACTCCAAGTGGAAGGAAGACAAGATCTCTGCAGGTTGTTGATTCTCAATGCTATGGACGACTCGTTGGCAGAGTCCTACAGCAAGAAGGAGAAGACAAGAGATGTTCAAGAATCTCTTGAGAAGCACTATAAAACTGACGAGAAAATGTCTAAAATCTATCTCGTCGAGAAGTTATTCACTTTGTAATTTGAGGACGTGAAGGTGATGTTATCACAAGTTAAGAAACTTCTCAAGATGCAGCAAAAACTGGAAGAAGAGGGCATGAAGCAGGAAGATAAATTTATGGTGGGGGCTATCGTCACCAAATTTCGTCCAGGCTGGATCAGGTTCAAGACTGACATGTACCATAAAAAGATGGAGATCCAGCTCGAAGATCTTCTTCGCTGGATTCACATTGAAGATGAAGCCATGGGGCAACTGAAATTGGATTCCTTGTCCAAACAGTTGGCTAAGGCCAATATGGTACATGCTAGTGACTCTAAAGGGAAGCAGAATTTTTTCTACAAGAAGAAGGATTTCAACCAACTGAAGGTGAAGTCGGCTCAGTTCAAGCCAAAGCCGAAATCTGATGTGACATGCTACAACTGTGGCAAGAATGATCACTACAAGAGCGACTGCAGGTCGAAGCCTAAACCGAAAGAACAAGGTGAGCTTAACCTAGTTGCTATGATTGCGCAGGTTGTGTCATAGCGTGGACACTGACTGATGGGTGGACACTGATGCATCTTGCCACGTGTGCTCTAAGAAAGAACTGTTCGTCATATATGAGCCTACCTCTGAGAAAGTCTCGATGACGGATAAGTCTCAAGTTGCAGTACTGGGGATCGGGACGGTAGTGCTGAAATTGACTTCTTCTTAAAGATCCACTTGCATCCGATGGATTTAGCTCCTTCAGGCAGATCGACTAACTTCCAAGTATTATTAGAAGTTATTGAGTCAAACTCGTCATTGATAGTCTCTCTCCAGAAAATAGCATCTTTGGTCTTCATTGCCTCATCATAGGTAAGCATATCAGCTTCCACATGATAGGTAACAAAGTCTTCTCCGAAGTCCTTCGGCCTCCTCACTTGCTTTGCTCTCGGCTCAGCGGGTTCTGGTTCAAATGTTGTCTCATTAACGACAACTTCTTCTTGGACTACTTCTCTCTGAGAGGTACTTGCCTCGTCCGTGCTAGCAACATTCTCCGGGACATTCGCGAGAACAACATTCTTGTGCCTAGCAAACTTGTCTTCAAAGAATTCCGCGTCGCGAGATTATATGATATGATTATATTCGATATCAAGGAAGCATCACTCTTATCAGCATAACCCAGAAATATGGTCTTCGTAGTTCTCGTTTCCAGCTTCTGAATATTGGGGTCTGGAAGCTTCACATACGCCAGACACCTCCACACTCGAATGACATTCAAGTTGGATCTGACCTTGAATCAGAGTTCATGAGGAGTAACGCCAGATGTCGCGAACGGTACTCTATTTAGAATAAACGTAACCGTAAGCGCTGCTTCTTTCCAGAAGCACTTTGGAAGTGCTGCTGTCAGGAACATGGAGTTCATCATTTCTGTCAGCGTCCTGTTCTTCCTTTCTGCTACACCATTAGATTGGTGAGAATACGGAGCAGTTGTTTCGTTGACAATTCCATGTTCTTTGCAGAACGATGTGAATTCCAAGGAACGATATTCTCCGTCTCGATCGCTTCTGAGTCTTTTGAGTTGTTGATCGGTTTGACGTTCTACTTCAGCCTTGAAGTCCTTGAACTTCTCGAACGTTTCATCTTTCCACTTAAGAAGATATACGAACGCGTACTTCAAGAAATCGTCAATGAAAGTGATTAAATATTTCATTCCGGCCTTTGTGGAGATTTGCTTGGAGTCACAGATATCTGAGTGTACCAACTCCAGAAGATCTGTGCTTCGGTTCACCCTTCTGAACGACTTCCTGACGATCTTCGTCTGCGCACAGATTTTACATTTCTCCACCTCCTTACTCCCACATTTGGAGATATGGCCTAACTAGTCATCTTGTTAATGCGTTTACAATGCACATGTCCTAGTCTATTATGCCACAACTCAAGAGAATAACCAGAAGTAGAGACTGCATTGATTCAAATAGAAGGAGTTACAAGCTGCAGTTTAAACATTCCTTTGGTACATAAAGCTTTTTCGAAGTATGTTCCCTTGTAGGACATCACCATCTGACCGGCATTGATATCCATCCTCAGGCCCGCCTTTCACAACAGACTCTTAGAAACCAGATTCTTGGCGATCATTGGTACGTGCTTCACATTCTTCAGTATAAATGACTTTCCAGAAGTCATCTTCAGCACTACCGTCTCGATTCCCAGTACTGCAACTTGAGACTTATCCGTCATCGAGACTTTCTCAGAGGTAGGCTCGTACTTGGCAAACAGGTCCTTCTTAGAGAACACGTGGCAAGATGCACCAGTGTCCACCCACCAGTCAGTGTCCACGCTGTGACACAACCTGCGCAATCATAGCAACTAGGTTAAGCTCACCTTGCTCTTTCGATTTAGACTTCGACATGCAGTCGCTCTTGTAGTGACCCTTCTTGCCACAGTTGAAGCACGTCACATCAGTCTTCGGCTTTGGCTTGAATTGAGCCGATTTCACCTTCAGCTGGTTGAAGTCCTTCTTCTTGTAGAAAAATTTCTGGTTCCCTTTAGAGTCACTAACATGTACCAAGTTGGCCAGCCAACTGCTTGGACAAGGAGTCCAACTTAAGTTGCCCTCTAACTTTATCTTCAATGTGAATCCAGTGAAGAAGATCTTTGAGCTGGATCTCCATTTTCTTGCGGTATATGTCAGTTTTGAACTTGATCAAGCCTGGAGGAAGTTTGGTGACGATAGCCTCCACCATAAATTTGTCTTCCTGCTTTATGCCCTCTTCCTCCACTTTCTGCTACATCTTTAGAAGTTCCTTAACTTGTGGTAACATCACCTTCTCGTCCTCAAATTGCAAAGTGAAGAACTTCTCGACGAGATAAATTTTAGACATTTTCTCGTCAGTTTTGTAGTGCTTCTCAAGAGATTCTCATACATCTCTTTCCTTCTCCTTCTTGCTGTAGGACTCTACCATCGGGTCGTCCATAACATTGAGAATCAACAACCTGCAGATGTCGTTGTCTTCCTTCCACTTGGAGAGCGCGTCCTGTGCAACACCAACTGCAAGCTCTCCTCCATATCCGGGAATGGTAGGTTCATGATCAACCAATACATAAGCAACTTTGACAAGACAAAAATTCAAGGAGATCTTTCTCTTCTAAATGTTGTAGTGTTCGCCATCAAACTTCTCAAGCTTGTGAAAGCTAGTATCGAAAAAATTTGAGCGGTTGTCCATTCTAACTCGGATCTTGCCTTGAGATTGTTAGTCCCGAAGCCAAATCAAAGTAGAGGAGGTCCACAAAGTAGAGACTCACACAAGAGTTCGTCTCTACAAAAGTTGGTGCATTGTGAGTCACTCAAGAGCGTCTTTACAGTGATACACAACTCCACGGCAACACTAAACCACGAACATGTTACAAACTGACAAAGGAGAATGAGAAAAAGCAAACACAGCAAGAAACAGAAAACCGTTCTTCTCTTTACGTTCGCAGACGCTACAACGAGAAGGAACGGGAACAAGGAAAATAAATACAAAGAATCGAACTCCTGCTTGAGTGATCAAAACCGCCGGTGCTCAAGGCAAGATTCGCGCTATACGACGAACTGCCCCCAGGATCCAGCAAGTTCACACGAGAACTTCTAGAGCGCTCTTGGTCACCTTCGGATCACTCAAAAAATACTTTGTAGAAGGGTGCTCACTATTGCCGCATAAAGCTCTGGTGCTCTCTGGTTTTGATGAAAATTTTCAACCCTCAAATGAAAGAGGAGCTCATCTATATATAAAGAAAATCAGCACCTATGCGGCACTAGAAAGCACGTGCTAGAAAGCACGTGCCACATATGCGTTGAAGACCCGATACCAAGGCGCATGTGTCGCCAAACGTCGAAAGTAGCCCTGAGAGCAGACAACGCCGAAAGCAGCAGCATGCACAAAAAATCATGCGTCGCACCAGGCCGCATAGCGCCACGAAGCATGCGTCCGAGCAAGCAACTGTGCATTAAAGGAGCCCACGAGCTCATGCGACGATGCCGACGTGCAAAGTGCGCCAACAAAGCGCCACTTTGCGCCCTTGAGTCCGAGTCCGAGTTTAGCTCCTAAGGGAAACTTCCCTAAGGTGGTGACAAAATTAAGATTGTCATAAAGGGGTTCACACTTAATCCCTCTAGGAAAGTCAACCCACATGGGCCACCACCCCATGTGCATATACAATACTAAGCAAAGCTATATATTGAGATATACACATTGATGGTTTTTTGATGTGGGACTAAAACTCCCAAAACAAAGTAAAAAACACCAACAAGAAGTACAAAGACACAAGAATATAAGTGGAAAATCATAAACGATAAAACCACTGGGAGAGCGAGATCACTAAGATAGTCAAGGTTTATAAGGCTTTTCCAAGATATACTAAACTTCTAATACAAAAACAACCCAAGGACTATAAAAAATTATGAAAAAGATTTTACCAAGAACAATCCGAGAGCAATGGCCGAGAGAAACTTCAAGAAACCAATAATCCGAAAAGCATCCATATAGGATAAAAACCTTTATTCTTTTCCTTATCTTTCTTTTTCTCTCACTTCAATTTTATTTTTCTTCTCACCTTTAATGTTGCTATTACCTATTTGTTTGCAGAACACTAAATACAAAAGCACAGATTCCACCAAGCCTTATAACTAACTATATATAAGTATACATATATAGTATAATCCTATTCCTACTTTGAATAGGTGTTGTACCATCCAGTACATGCATAATAAGGAAACCACTATGCAAACAATCCAAGGCCAACCCATCAGGAATACTCAATTGGATTAAAGTATAGAAATCCATTAGATAATGATCTAGTATATCCTTTCATTCTAGCTGGGTAAGGTTTATGACCAAAAATGGGTCCATGCCCTATTAACTAAAAGTCATTATTGTTGAAACCAACTACATCGCGACACCAATACTTGGTGAGTGTTCTATACCGGTAAATAACAAATAAAGGTTTTGAACCTTGGTATTTGTCCGATACTCATAAGAACCTTACATTTGACTAGTAGTTGTAGACTTTTTGTATTGATGACGTCAAACATGTGAACAGTGGGTATCCCATGACAAGAGCTTCGACATCCAATCTGTCACACGTAATGGTTGGCGTTCTCATTATAGTTCATTGACAAGCTTCAACTTGTTTCCAGTTTCGCTTGACACTGATCTATTTTGAGACATTTCTTTTGGTCCAATAAAATGAGTGAATTTAATCATCTAGAAGGCAACATGTCTTATTGGGCAGAGTACAAAAATACCAATGTACTCTTTATTATACACTACTATTTTATCAGACAAGCTATGGCCTCCCTCATAATCATATACCGTTTGCATTAGTAGTTTATGTTTGGGATTGCCATTCCTTCACTTTTAATAGTAAATTATATTATCTTACCTCTTTATCTAGACTCTTTATAGTCTGAGAAAAAAATGAGGATACTATTTGGTTGCATGAGCTTAAATTGCAATCCAAAATATAGGTCTACCTACTTTCCAACTGACCATCTAGGTTTTATGACATGTCCCTCTAATGCTCATAGCTATCTTGCTAGAAATTTGGCACCAAGGTAGAGGATTGACGTCAGGTCAACAACCGGTCATAAAATTTGTCAAATCTTGTAAGGAGCTTTCTTATGCTTTATAGCCGACCCTATTATGATGGGATAAATCTTGGATGATGATAATGCTTTATTTTTATGTAACGAGCTACAATAACGTTAGGTTTCTTTCAATCATGATAGTCCACTTGTTGTTTGTTTTTCATAGAGATAACTATAATGACGTCAAAGTATATTGTGATCATAGTTTGTAGTATCGGCCAATACCGATCCGATACGGCCGATACCGATACGGTTTGACATGTTCTGATCCGATGCTGACCGATACTGACCTGACCAATATCGACATCGGGATTTTTTTTTAGTCAATTTGGCAAAGAAAATTGAATGAAAAAGACCAATCAATAAGGGTGTAAAAGCATAGTAATGGTGTAAAAGCATCATGTAAAAGAAGAAAATGTATCTATCGCATGTAAACCAATCGGCAAGGGTGACTACTATTTTATTTAATTCCAAAATTACTAAGAAACAACACATGAAATACGTAAAATTATGCCTACATATATAAAAAAAAATCTAAAATTTTAGTAATATATTAATAATTATTTGTTTTCTGATACCAAGAAAATCCGATACGCCGATTCGAAATTGCCGATACAGCCGATCCCAATACCATAGGACGGGTCCGATACAGATTTCGGTACGATTCCGATACCGATACTGTGAACCTTGGTTGTGTTATGATGCTAGCCCATGTGCCAAATATGAATGCATATTGGGGTTTGTACCTGCAATTCTCCTTTTTGTCTCATTGCATGTGCTTATTATTTACGGATCTTGTTGTTTACACTCTACACGGCCTGCAATTAAATTCTCTTATTATCTTGTACTATCTGGCAGGTGTGGCCATTGTAAGAAGCTCGCCCCTGAGTATGAGAAACTTGGCTCAAGCTTCAAAAAGGCTAAATCTGTATTTATTGGAAAAGTAAGCATGCTACCTTTTGCATAATATCCAAAATTTACGATACTGTACTCTTTCAAAGGAAGTGCAGATGGTTTCATTACAATGTCGTAAAAAAGAACAACTTCTATTCCATTTTCCTGATACCTGGGCTTGTATGTTAATCGTGTATTATATGAAATGGGATATACTAAATTACTAATAGTAGCAAATTACGGATGCTTTCTAATGAAGGTGGACTGTGATGAGCACAAGAGCGTATGCAGCAAATATGGTGTTTCAGGGTACCCAACAATCCAGTGGTTTTCAAAAGGGTCCTTGGAGCCAAAAGAGTGAGTTGTGTTGTTTTGGTGGAATATTTATATGCATAATTGGTAAATTTTGAGTATACAACTACATTTAATATAACTACCTTGTTGTGCACTATTATCTATGTAATAATAACAATTGCGACTGTTTTGTAGGTACGAAGGTGCACGAATAGCAGAAGCCCTTACTGAATTTGTAAATACTGAAGGAGGTAACTTTTTGTGCTGTACCATTGCCTCTTTATAAATCCAAAGCATGTGCCATTAGGGCTATTGTGTGTTGCAGCTGTAGTAACTGGTGTAAGTAAATTAGCACATGCACATTACATGTGTTGGCTGTGTGCATGTGTAAAGCTGTGGCATGAAGGATATGGTAAAAACAACATAATATCATATTTACGAAAATAATTTCATCTTGATCTCCATACAGGACCTATGTGTTCCCACCACTGAGAGCCACTCTCTTCCTGAGGAACTCCTCCATCAGACGAGTAATAATAATCACCTATTACGGTGTACAGTATTATTATTTTTATTTTTTTCTGTCGAAGGCACCCAGCTCTCTCTCTCTCTCTCTCTCTAACACAACACACAATCTTCCATCCCTTCTAAGCTTTTTTATTTTTCTTTTTCACATAACCTCTGCCCTTATAGCCTTTTTAGTCTACAGTAGCAGAAAAATACGACTACTGACTGATTGTAACATATATAATTTCTACGGAAATTTCCATATAGAGCATTATATTTTGATTAAATTAGGCTCAGAGAAATAAATTTATGAAAATTATAAGTAGAGAACAAAAACGCCCTTAGCAAGGGCGTTTTGGTTTTCTGCACATTTAAATACACTAACCTATAGAAAATGCCCTTAGTAAAGGCATTTTCCCATTATTTTTATTTTTTTTATCTGCTCCTCTAAGAATGAAAAGAAAAAAGAAAGTAAAAAAAATAAAAAAAATATTTTAAGGAAAACAACACCCTTATCAAGGGCGTATTCAAAGTTTTTTTATAAGTAAAAAAATAAGAATAAAAAAAAATTAAAGGTGAAAATGCCCCTACTAGGGACGTTCTCATTTTTTCAAATTTTTTTTTTTATTTTTGTGAAAAAAAATAATGAAAAAAAAAACTGAAATGATATGAAAATTTATGGACTTTCTAGATTCGAACTCAGGCTTTCACGGCCACAACAGAACAACCTCACCAATACACTACAAGCAACTATGTATCAAAATAGTAACATAAGTTTATTAGTATCAACGTTCTCCATTTTTATTTTTGGGCTACAAAAAGTGAATAATAATAATAATAATAATAATAATAATAATAATAATAATAATAATAATAAAATGAAAATGCCCCTAGTAGGTGCGTTTTCACTATTTTATTTTTTATTTTTTTCCGAAGTAAAAAAAATCATTCTTAAAAATCAAAAACAAAAAAACTTGAAAACGGCCTTGCTAAGGGCGTTTTCACCAGAATAATTTTTTTAATGTTTTTTCTTTCTTTTTTCTTTCATTCATACAGTAGCAAATAAATTTTTTTAAATAAAATGTGAAAACGCCCATAGTAAGGACATTTTCGATTTGTTATTAGTTTAGCTAAGGGCATTTTTGTTCTCTATTTCACAAACTTATTTCTTTGTGAGTAATTTAATCAAAATTTAATGCTCTATACGAAAATTTCTGTAATTTCTACTAATATTGAGCCTTTATCTAGTCAATAGTAGCAGAACAAAATGAAGTACTGGTTAATAGTATCATTTATAATTTCTACCCAAATTGCGGCGGCCTGTTTGTTACTATTTGTGCCACTTGGATTGCAATGCATGAAACTTTCCGTGTGCACTTTGGTGCCAGATGGGTTGCAGATTTTTGGATATTAAAGTTTATGGAAAAGCTTATGTTAATCATTAATATTTTTCCATTTAGCACAATAATGTTTGAGTTGTTACTGTCATGATTCATTGATTTGTTACTATCCATATAACTTCTTGTTTCATTATCACCATGAATGAATTTATGCTCTCTATTTGACTTATGGACTTGCAATTTACAACTATTCTAGACTGCTAGCTCACATCATAACTCCATAATCGAGTATTAAGTATTAACATCATATTTGTTGTTATGCCACTGTAGGTACAAATGTTAAGTTGGCTACAGTTCCATCCAGTGTAGTAGTTCTGACTACAGAAACCTTCGATCAGGTTGTCCTAGATGAAACAAAAGATGTCCTTGTGGAGTTCTATGCGCCATGGTTAGTTCAGCTATTTGAATCTCTTTGTGTGGTTGCACTTTTTTGAGACTTCATGGTTGCCTTTTTGAGATGTCATTGTTGCCTTCTTCTTTTTTTTGTGGACTAAAGTATACCATCATCATTATTATCTTCGCAGGTGTGGCCATTGCAAAAGCCTTGCTCCTGTAAGTGGATTGGCACATCGTATTAAATTCTAGCAGGAATAGGCGACATCTTTAGTCTATTTAATTTACCTTATCTAAATTTTTGTAGATCTACGAGAAGGTTGCCAATGCTTTTAGATTGGAAGAGGACGTTGTAATTGCTAACCTTGATGCTGACAACTACATGGATTTGGCTGAAAGGTAAGTTAAGAGAGTGGCTGTGAGCTTGGATTATGTTTTACACCACCACAATCTTCTTAGGTATACTGGATCTCTCAAGCACCAGTTTCCATATTCAAGTGGGAGGAATATCATATTTATCACCTAATGACCTTAAACCTACATCTGTGATCTTAATCAGGGTCAAAATGTCTAGAAGTTTAATTTGGCAATTTAGTTGAATATTCTACCTGTAGTCTTCTCTATACTAATTTCAATCCCATTGTTAGCTTTGTGGGAGAAAAATGATTTTGTGTCTTTTACGATATAGAAATCCATATAAGTTGGTATCAACTTTTTTGAATCAACATGCTTCTTATCAGATGATAACTAGCTTTTTATCCCTTAGAAATACCAATGTTTAAAAATAAGGTATCCCAGTTGGAACTTACTGCAATGGATTGGCTCCTATCAGAGTATTTGAGCAAGTAGTTTTGGCATTTAGAAAAAGAATTATTTTTTTATGTATACTAAAGAAATGAAAGGTCAACTTCTACATATAAGTTCGTAAACTACGAATATAGTTCTTTGTTTGTTTCTGAACAATTGCATGATCTGTATCACCGGCAACAATATGGTTGCCTAACTTAAAACCTAACTTTCCATATCTAGGCTTCATATGTTTGTGAAACATGAAATTGGAGGTTAAATAGGCATCAATCTTGTTTTGGAAGTTTCAACGATTCTTCAGAAATAAAAGAGCTTTAAAATATTTCAGTTATTTTTTCTCTGGTAACTGGTAAGTACCGTAAGTATTAGCCCACTATGGGCCATATTGGAGCTAAAGATTGACCTGCCAACATTAGCTTTAAACTGAAGATATGGGATGATACTTCTTGCTGTTCGTGATTGGTTCGGTTCAAATCTTATACGGTACTGCCAGTGCGTTTTGGTGTTGTCTGATTGCTTAAACACTAACAAAAAAGCCTTTATCCTAAATGTTTTGGGCCGACTGGTTGAATCCTCTTCTTCCATTCGGCTCTACTAAGGGATATGTCCTTTATAATGCTAACAAAAATCAAATCCATCTTTAAAACTTCAAATCATGTTCATCTAGGCTACCTATTGTCCTAGTGATTCTTTTAACTACTATATTATCGGTAGCATCTATTGGTTGTGTTGCACATGTCGAAACCATCTCAGATTGATTTTCTCTCATACTGTCCTCAATTGACGCTACCTCTAACTTCCTAAGGATATATTCATTTCTTATGTTGTCCTTTAATGTATCGCCACTCATCCATCTTAACATTCTCATTTCAGCTACACATTGTGACATGTTTCTTAATTGTCCAAAACTCTTATTCATAAAGCATGACCGGCCTTATTGCTGTCTTGTAGGACTTTTTTTACAACTTCAGAAATCTTGCGATCACAAAATACCCTAGAGACAGCCCTCCATTTCAACCATCCTGATTTACTTCTATGCATGCATTCCTCTCAATCTCCGTAATGATGAATAATTGGTTCTAAATACCGAAACTATCATTACTAGGTATCTCTTGTCCATCTATATGAACATCCTAGATTTCTCACTTTTGGTTGAAGTTGCATTATCTTCTTCTTCTTTTTCTATTATATCCCTTAGATTCTATAGTTTCTCTCCACACTAATTTTAGCATGTAATCCTTCTCTAATCTTATCGACCAACACAATATCGTTGACAAGCATCATTCAACATGGAACCTCCTCATGAATATGTATAGTAATTTCATTCGTAACTATCTTAATATAATAGGAACTTGTTTCTTTTCCAAAGCCCACCATATTATCTTTTTAGGAACACAAACATAAGCTCTCTCAATAAAAATCTTACGTAAATCTCTATTTTTTTATTAACTCTTTCCATTAATTTTCTTAGTAAGTAAATGGTTTCCATAGTAGATGTCCCTGTCATAAAACAAAACTGATTCTTCTAAAATTCTGATCTCTTAAGAATTTGGAAAATACAACCAAATAATTCTAAGCTTCCAAGCTAAGACTGGATAGGTACTTCTTTTCATCATATGATTTCCCATTACTGTTCTGGAAAATTGATTTGTTGGCCTCCTTGTCCTTATCTCTTAGTATCTTATTTCCTATCATGTCATCCATCTACTAGTTTTGTGAAAAGAAAATGTCAATCCTAATACTAATTATTATCTTATGGCCCATCATTCCAAATTGAAACCTTAAGAATTTCTGTATTCCAGTGAAATGTACATCACCTTCCTATCCTAAGCAATTATTTTCTCATTTCTATTGGTAACTAAGCCTTACGTGAAAGTTATATCTTGTCATACTTATATATGATTGACAGATGCCAACATGTACAAATTGTATCTTTTGCCCCTTTGTTAGAAGTTCCAATCGTCTACTAGGATTTTGCCATCTTCTATTGCACTTAATTGTCCTTGCCTTACACTTCTCATTGATGATTCTCGTATTGTCAATTTTATGTGGATATGGGCTCTCTTTGACCTGTCATTTATTTCTGGATATTTGTCTAAAAAATTATTCCTACATTAGTTTTGTAGCTTATGGTGGTTTCATTTTTTTTACTTTTGACCTTTATGGTTAGATGATGTCCTCATCACTATTTGCTTGGTTTATGCTCAGCTTATCATCCTTATGTAGCGTGATAGAGGTAGCTCTTGTAGGTTGAAAGACGGCCTTGGCTTTGTGGCATTTAAATTTGGGTGGCTTTTATCTTGGCATTTCAGTGCCAAATTGATGAAATAAATTGCAAGTTATAAGTATTGCAAGTTATAAGTATGTTCTATATGCCACTTTCTGCAAGTTCTACTGTTCTGAGGAAAAATCAGTAATTTTTTTAGGTAGGTGGTTGCATTTTTTGAGCCTTGTTGGAGGTCTTGGTACATTCAAACTAATTGAATCACAATCGTTATAATATCTTTCATCCTCGTGCTACCCTCTTTTATGTAACTTGAGATTTCAGACTTAAACCAGTAATACTGGGTGAAAGCTGTCACTATTGTCTCTATGCCTTAAACATTTAGCAACATCTTTATGCAAGCAATTTTTACCAGAGATTTCTATAGATCGTTTTGTAGCTCTCCTGAATTCTTCTGAGGATATAATTTCCAGTGTAAGTTACTAGTTTCACATATCAAACCTACGGGCCTATTTGGCAAATGGAAACTTCTTTGACTAAGTTTCTTTGGTTTCTATAAGAAACTTAAGAAAACTGAGTTTCCAATTAAGAACATTGTTTGTTTGCTAGAAAGTATAAAGTAGAAACTCGTCATTAATGATGACTTTTGATAATAAAAAAATAATTTATATAGACGGTTAAATCAGAGTGTTTGATTTTGAAAAAGTAAAAAATAATGAACAATTTGCTCTCTGTGTTTCCATGACTTCCCATCCATTTGGCTTTAGTGGTGGGCCCTACAGGTTTCGTAATACACTTTCCATTTGCCAAACGTGCAAGTAAATGGAAACTAGCACTAGTTTCCTAGTTTCTCTTTTAACTTTCCATTTGCCAAACATGCCCTACTAGAAACTTTCTGTCAGCAAAAGGTGTGAATTCTGCCACTTCTGTTGTGGTGTCAATAAGGTTTGAATAATATTGAAAGTGATTATGGGGAAATGAATGCTTTATTCGATGATACAGTTGGTTGCTTTTGTCACTGCGAGTACAACTGAAATTAAGAATAGAAAAATATGTAATTCAAATGAGAGATAAAACTAGTTTATGTCATGTGGTATCATAAATCTATTGAAAAAGATAGTAGTTATTGTTTAACTTTGTTGCTTCAGTCATCCAAGCCATCTACCATGAGAAAATGTGGTTGGGTATGGAGCATAACGAAGCTTCCACAAAAAATTAACATAGTTATTATTACAGGTTGTTAACCTAATGAGTAATGCCAACCCTCTATGTTGTTGCCAAATTCCTAGCCACCATTACACAGGTAGGAAGACCTAGCTTCCGGATTTGCAGTTTAAGCTCATGTAACCATGGAGTACCGTCCATGTACCCTTAGAATAGTCATAAAGAGTCAAGATGAAGAGGTAAAATGATACCATTTAATATGAATAACAATTATTTAGCTTGAGCTCAATGTTCTCATATAAAGCATGTGTTCTCCCTAGTATATAGGATACAGGTTTTAGCATTCTTTTGTATTTGTTCATCACTTCACTAGAAACTTTGTGACAATGATATGAAATTCACAAGTTTGATATTCATTCTATCATCAGTATTCATCTTTTAACCTAGGTTTGGAAAGTTGGTTTCGTTATCATTTTTGGACCCTTCCTATTTGGTAGTTCGGGGGAAAGAGAACATCAGTAGTTTTGAATTAGTCAGTATAGTTCTCAGACAAATAATTAAAACCTTGTTATGAACAGCAAATATAAGAACAAAGATATTGTTGCGAAGCTGATTTTTTCCAAGCGTCAACTTCATAATCCCTATGTCGCAAGGGTTTGCTTTGGACAAAAGCTCATCACTATATTATCATCTGACAATTATATCAGCACTATCCATAGTATGTTATATTGATGGTACACTTCTAAAAAAAGCAAGCTAAGCTCTAGCAATTGTTTTAATCATTCAATTGTTAGAATAATATCGTAGTGGTCAACTGCGACTTACATAGTATGTTTAACATTAACATGCCCTAAATATCAGAAATGCTTGTTCAATTCTAATAATGATAAAACTTATAATCTTGAAATAATATATCAAAGCCAATTATAGGATCTATCTATATCATGATTGCTAGTTAAAATTTGAAATGTACAGTCTTTATCATTTATTAAGTTTTGACAGAGCGGTGGATATGATTCCGACTTAAAACTAACTTGGTGTTACTTCTGGATTCTTGACAACTTTACAAAATCAATTCAGACTTTTATTCAACTGATGATATAATGATATATAGTTGGGGAGGAAGGGGGTTGGGGGGGGGGGGGGGGGGGGGGGGGGGGGCTTCAATCTTATCCACAAGATATTAACTGATCGAACAGTGTGCCATGTTTTGTATTAGCGAAATGGGTCTCTTGCTTGTATGGAATTCCAGGGTATCCAACTTCGGATTACTCTGAAATATTGCCACCTACATATAATTGTAGAAATTAAAGCCCGTCTATCCTATCAAAGATTATGGAACTTGACAGTTGACTACAAGCTCAAAACTTCTGAATTGCTATTCCATGACTTCAAGAATTACATCATAGAAATCCTAGGTAAGCAATTTAGATCAAGCCATCATGTAGCTCCAAATACAATCAAACAAATGGCAAGATTCGTTATTTGCGTTCCATTGCCTTCAGTTTTGTATTCCAAGTAACGAAGTCACGTCTAATTGCAATTACATGAAACTAAATCTCCTATAAAATAGATCTATATTCTATGTTTTAATCACACTTGAAATTAAATGTATGGTTCTAAAGGCTGAATACTGCACTGGAATTAGGATTAGTTAAATTACTGACGTCAGGATGCGGCATTATTTATATACTAAAATCATATGTTGTCACAGTGTACAGAACTTGGAATAGTTGCTGATTTCATTTATTTATGTTTGCTATAATAATGATCAGACATGCTCTATTGTCTCGCATGAATGAATTTTCAGATACGGCGTTAGTGGGTTTCCTACATTGAAGTTTTTCCCCAAGAGCAATAAAGCAGGCGAAGACTATGATGGGGGACGGGATTTAAATGATTTTGTTACTTTCATCAATGAAAAATGTGGCACTAGCCGCGATGCAAAAGGCCAGCTTACTTCCCACGTTAGTAGCACATATTTTGAACCTATATTTTATCGCTTGTTTAGCTTTTTCTCTTCTCATTAGTCTAGTTTTTTTTAATATAGGCTGGTAGTGTAACAAGTTTAGATTCTTTAGTGAAAGAATTCAGTAGTGCTGCTAGTGATGATAAAAGGGTGGTTCTCTCTCGTATAGAAGAGGAGGTTGACAAACTCAAAGGCTCTTCTGCAAGGTAATTATTAGTAGAAAGATCCCTGCAGTGACTTCATTTTATATAATATACAAGTAGATTGTTTTTTATATTATGACCAGATTGATTTTATCTGTATTTAATTATTGATAATGCCTGGAATGATTTGTATCCGCATGGTATTCCGTTTATCCACCACTGGAAACATAGTTGATGTTTTCTTGGAAGTCGGAATATACAGTTTAACTGGCAAAGTAAAAAATTCGACAAACTTTTTGCAGCATTATGTTTCTTTTAGCTTAGATTTTGTTCAATTGAACCGAAGGTTGATAAGACTGTAATTCTCTTTATAGCAATTCCTTAGATGTTTTGTCCACTAGCGAAAAGCAAGATTTGTGTATGTCAATCTGATAATGCCCACCTCAGTAGGTTGCAGAAGACTTAAAATGGAGTGTGAATTAGAGAACTTCCTTCATTAAATGGCTTTATCTGTCCAAGTGTATAGATGATTGTAAAGATGGACTGTAGAAGTAATATTCTTCCATTACTTGCCCTCCTGTAGTTTGTAGAAAGACGTGCACCTGTGAATGTTTCATTTGCAGCAAGTAGCAAGATTTTTCTATATAGAGTCATAGACCTCAGAATAACATAGTGCTCTAGAAAGTGTTCACCTGCATGCTTTTGTGATACAATCGGGCCCACAGGACCCACCAGAGGCGGCCCTGGTCCAGGGCAGACTGGACGGTATGACTAAAGGGGCACCAACATGGTTATATCTAAGTTAGAACTATCATCTACCATGGGCCACACTTAACACAAAATAATTGTGGTGTAATGGTTATCATGTTAGACTTGCATACTAGAGATACTTAGTTCGATCCTTGGTGGCAACATTATTTTTTTAATTTACTTTTATTTTAGGTTCTTATTTTTTTATTTTTTTTTATAATGTATGAGGGCCCATTTTGGAAGTTTGTCTTGGTCTCCCATGATCTCAGGGCCAGCCCTGGTTTTAATAAACCCTTTTCACACGTGGAGGAGATGTAAAAAGTTTATTTTAGTTTCTTAATTTTTTTATATTATGTATGAGGGCCCATTTTGGAAGTTTTCCTCAAGCCCCATAAGCTCAGGGCAGGTCCCGCGACCCACTAGCTGTTTTGCTTTATGGAAGCAACAGGCAATATTGACTTCATCAATTTTTTTGTTTTAGTTGCTGCTTTTTGTGATATAGCTTATAACAATTGGGGTTAATGGAAATTAGGTCTCTAGGTGTCACATTTCAGAACAAGATCTTATTATAATTGTTCATGCAATATTCCCCCCCCCCCTCTCTCTTCAAAAGTCACAACCGGCAAGAAGATTATATTGTTGATTCAAACTTTATGTTTATCATTTGTTATTATAGACAATGATATATATTATTATGATAATACTATATATTATGTTGTTATTATATTATATATGATAACATGTTATATTATTACTATATTTGTTATACTTTAACAAGGTTGTATGTACTAATTTATAATAATTTTATAATAGTAGTTATAATAATGAAACTAACAACAATAATATTTATAATATTAATATCTATAATACCTATTATTATCATCATCATTACAGATAATATTATTATGTAGAGAAGAATTTATTTATTTTATAATAATATTATTATCATTATAGATAATACTGTTATCTATAATACAATTTATATTTTGATATGATATATATATTATCCATATGTTTTCTTTATAGCATAATATTATATAACAATAGGAGTGAGCATTATTTGGTTTTGGACGTAGAACCGAACCTGAACCGAATAAGAGATTAAAAAAAATTTGGTTCGTGTTCGGTTTTGAAAACACTAAAATTCCTTATTTGGTTTCGGTTTTGGTCCAAACCTGAAAACCGAATAAGACTTATGAAATTATATAAATACCCTCAATTCTATGCATATTTTATGATTAAAAATGTGTATATTTTGAAAACAATTATCATATATATGTGTTTTGAAGCCCAACTTTGATAATTTAACAACTAGTCCAACTTTGGGCTCATGGTGTATATTGGGCAAGGTCGGACTGTTCGGTAACAGCATGTTATCAAAAAACTTTTGAAAAGTCGGTTCAATTTCAGGGCAGCTTTTGGAAGCAGGTAGGAACCTGCTGTCGAAAGCTGCTTCTGCTGCCGCCTTCTAAAAAGCAGCAGCAATCCTGAACAGTACACTCCCTAGAATACTGTCCTTCAGTATGCCTCTTGTTGTCCGTCTTATCTTCGGTTTGTTTGGAAATGTAGTTCATGTTTGATTTTTACTTAATGTGTGTTCCTTGGATGCACGAGCTTAACTGCATGGCCAAAGAAGTAGCCGCGGATGTCAGGTTGACACCAATAAGTAGGGTTAACATCAGACCATTAAAATTGCATAAATTTCTTCTGGAGCTTTCTCGTGCTCCATATTGACCTCATTCTGATCGGAGAAGACTTGGAGAGACGATGCCAATGATGATCCTATCATTGAATTTCATTGTTGAAAATGATCTAGGTTTTTTCACATGGTGTTTGAATTACTTTTTGAGGTTGATTGTGACTATATTGACAATGTCTTATGATAGGTGGCCAAGGTTCTAAAGTTCCCCGCAGGAGATCAAGAAGAAGTGATGGAGCAGGGAAAAGTATGGAAGATTCTGTTAAGAGGAAATTGGAACAGTTCTACGAAGGATCGGATGGTCCACCACTACGTGTTCTTCCCATAGGTGGTTTGGGAGAAATAGGGATGAATTGCGTGCTTGTGGGCAATTATGACCGCTATATATTGATCGATGCAGGGGTCATGTTTCCGGAGTAAGTTTTGGTTATGCATATAACACAGTTAGACTGTATGAGCCAATATTTGACTTTTATTTTTTGCTTTCAATAACCTTCAGCTGATGCTTGAATATAGTATTCAACTAATCATGTGATGCGCCCGGTTTATTATTAATTTGGTTAGGATGTTAGAAAATGAAAGATATGGAAATCCCAATAAGTTTGCGTCAAGACTGTCAGTTAGGCTTCCAAAATTTTATTTTATCCTTTTTTTTTCTTAATTACTAGAGTTTAGTTATTGCAATTGCGAGGAAAAGTTGCTTAGTTGCATGAAGCAAAAGTCAATTAAAAGAACATCGATAAAGTTTATGCTATGAAATTCTGCTAATGCATTGGCATTCAGTTCCTGATGTCAAGTTTCTTTTTCTTAAGATGAATTTTCAGAAGACAACTAGGCTTCTATATTATGAAAGAATCATAACTTTCTTCCTTAAAGAACCTGAAATTATCGTAAAATTTTGCTGATTTCTTGTAGATTTGACGACAATAAATTTCGTATAAGAGGTATGGTAGTGGCAGGAAGCACTCGCTTTTTCTTAGATTTTATTGTAACCATCCTGTGAGAAACAATAGACAGATATTTTTCAAATTTGTAAAAGGGTGTCCAAATACCATGAGGCTCTTGCTTATGAAAGATTTGGGAGGTCAAGATGTATGCAGCCTGCCCCCATTTTGTGGGAGGTTGTTTCTGTGACCCAAAGCTGCATCCTCCAGGATGCGAGCAAGAACTTACCATTGCTGCAGCGTCCACAAATTTCTCAGGTTTTTTGCTTATGTATTTATCTTAATATTTTGACATGCAATAGATACGAACGAAGTACATGTCTCCTGAGATATTTTATATGAGATGATCCAATGTATGCATTTCCCCTTGTTCTTGCATTTGATTGGCTGTTTCATATATGAATCAGCTACGACGAATTAGGCATTCAGAAAATCATACCGGATACAACATTCATCAAAAGATGGAGCCACAAAATTGAAGCAGTTGTCATAACACATGGCCATGAGGACCACATTGGTGCGTTGCCATGGGTAAAGTTTTCTTCTACTTCTGGGAATTGTTGTGATGTTAATCCTTTTATTTTGTCTTATTGCTAATTTATTATGCATGTGAAGTTCTTTTATTCTAGAACTAGTAAGCATGATTTAACATACATACTTGATACTACATATGTAAAAATGATAGCATCCAATTGTTGTTATGCTGTAATATTGGGATTTCTTCATGAGTCCTGTTGCTATCTGATGCTCTCCTTGTTCATTAGAAAGTAAATTAATCTTTGTTGGGGAACACTACTAAATTTTGATTCCCTTTTGCAATTTCGTTAGTACTACGGGAGAGTGTAGGATTGGTGCATATGAAAATTCCCAAGGTTTTGCACTTATTTCTAATATAACACATTACTCTTTCTGCATAATGAACTAATTGGAAACACGATCTTTAATTGGAAGATTTTGAGATTTAGTGACAAATATCATATTAGTGTTGTCTCTGTAATCTCTTATTTTTGTTGATGAATGAGCTAGTAAAATTATCCATTTATTCTATTATTTGAATGATACCTCTGCTTATCTATTAATCCCTTGGCAACATAAACTAGGAAACATGGACGCTCCTAGTTTTGTGTTGTCTGTGTCAAAGATGACATGGACACTCCAAAAATACACTAGCACACCAAAGTTGGTGCCTCTTCCATGCACTGTCTGTATCCTGCACAAATTCATGTTTGTGCAACATAGACATTGAATAGCCTGTTCTATTGAGTTACAAAACTAGTTTGAATGGATCGTCACCTAGCATGTTGAAAAGTAGGTGGGGTTTTCTTAATAAAGACCTGCAACCGTGAACTTGCATTTAAAATTAGTTGTTAATTGAAGATGATCAAAATGAACCTTTATCTACAAAGCATCATTCCAGAGTATATATATGTTGACATATTTTCCATCTTAGCTTTCAGAATAGCTTCTTTAATGAGGTCTCATAATTAATTTGCATATTGGGGATTGCATACATCCTATATATCTTTAATACTCATTATTATGTCTCTGTGTGCATTCTCATTTGAGTCATTTCGTAAGCCATACAATAATTGGCTTTCTATTTGTGTGCATATTAGGAAATGGGTCCTGAAAGAGACTCTTTATCTACCCGGCATCATTCTAGAGGATATATATGTTGTCATATTTTTCATATTAGCTTTCAGATTACCTTCTTTATTGATGTCTGTCACGTCCCGATTCCGGAGGACCGAAAAGTGGCTACTCGGGACCGAAAAGTGGCTACTGTACGTGATGTCGTACAAGTCTAAGTTGTGCTTGTACAAGACATAAACATGCACATGAGAAAAATAGACTGAATTGAGACCGAAGCATCGAAAATCTAAAGAAGAAAACCAAATAACAATAATGATATGAGAACATAATGCTTTTATTCATAACTTGCAGCTTATACAAAGGTTTTTGTTGGAGTTATTTTGTTATTTATCTTATAAGGGTATAATAGTAATTGTGGATGTATTGCATATTAATATAAATAGACATGAGATGCAATATAGGATTTCATGTACTTGCAATCTCCTTTCTCATATTCTCTCTTCTCCTTCTTTTCTCCTCCTTTCCTCTTCATCTCCAAACTTCACTTGGTATCAGAGCATCTTTTGAAGGTAACTGTAAATCCCATCAACGACTGTGTCGATCGAACTTTTTCATAATTTCGGCCGTTTTTCGTTTACTTTTTCATAATTTGTGGTTCGTGGTTCGTTTATGAGATCTAGGGTATCTACATATCTCCGTTGGTTGTTCGTTTTGTCGGTTGTGGTTCATTGTGAGATATAGGGTTTCAGAGTTCTCGTCTTTCTGTTGCATCTGCAAGTATGGTGGGGACCGAATATTTTGACGAGGTTAATAGTGCTGATGGTGGTAACGGAGGTGGTTCTCCTTTTCGTACTTGATTAAGTATCTTCTAGCTTCCTTGGATATTCTCGTACTCAAAAGGGGTATCTGTGGTACAATCCTACCATATGTTGCTCATGTTTAAGTTGATGTTACGTTTTTCAAGGGACACTACATATTTTAGTTAAAGTCCTCTGCTACTAACTCTCTCCTACACTTGCGGAATCCCTTTACCCATATATCACCATCTTTGTCGATGCTACTGTTCTTCCTATTAATACTGCTCCGCCATTAGCGGTCGACTTGCCATTTCCTTGCCAGAGGGATCTCAGTACATTATTGTTACCTCCAGTTTCTCCTATCCTCTCGGTACATTATCATCCTCTTCTTCACCTCCAATATTTTTTGGTTGTTGCGGACGTTCCTCATAATACTTCTATCGGGGATCCTCTACCAGCGTCACCTTTTTATCTTGAACTTCCAATTAGTCTTCGCAAAGGTAAACATTCCTGTACTTATTATAGGTGATTATATTTCCTTCGCTTGACTTGGTGCTACCTTACACCGGTTTTCTTTCTCCTTTTCTTTTGTTTCTATTTCCCGGGCTTATACGGAGGCACTAGAGGATCCTACTTGGACCAAGGCCATAGATGACGAGATGCAGGTTCTGTGCTCTAACAACACTTGGGATATTGTTCCCATACCTCCAGACCACTCTTGTGTAGGTTGTATATTGTCTTTACTGTCAATAATAATCATGATGGCTTATGTTGAGTAATTGAAGACCTATCTGGTTGCTAGTGGATTTATTCAGCAATACAACATTAATTATGAGGAAGGCCTTTTCACCTATGGCCAAATCAAGTACTATCCGAATTTTGCACTTCGTAGCTGTACATAGTCGTTGATCATTCAATGAACTAGATATTAACAATGCCTAATGGCAATACGACAGAGACTGTACAACTCCAGGGTACAAGAGTGCGGGGAATTCTCTCGTGTTATCTTCGAAAATCCTCAAGCTTGGTTTAACAAGTTCAGTTGATGACTCAGATCATTCAACAAATTGGTTTTACTCGAAATTAAGTTGACTCTTCTCTCTTTATTCACCATCGGACTTCGGGTATGGTGGTCCTTCTGGTGATGATATTATTATTAATGGAGATGATCAAGCTGGTATTGCGAACGTCAAGGTCCATCTATCCATTGATTTTTATACAAAAGACCTTGGCCAGTTACGTTATTTCATGGGCATTGAGGTTGTTCACAATGATGACTCTTATGACTCAAGGTTGATTCTCCTCCATAGTTATCGAAGGCGCACATGAGGCGCTAGGCGCATAAGGCTCCAACCTCTGCGCCTTGGAACATGTGAGGCGCGTTTGGCCAGGCCCAAACAAACCAAAATCCAAACCCAGCCCGGCCCAAAATTCGATAGATTGTGGACCGGGTTTTACTGGATTGGGCCCGGACCGGTTCCGGGTTGGCCCGCTGAAAAAATGTTGCTCTATCCTTTAGGAAAATGGGTGCGAGCGAAGTAGTTTTTTTAGACTTTAAAAATATAAATAAAATATAAATTTAGGCTTTTGGAGGGGGGACTATGGGATTTGAGTCTTTCATTAAATATATATATATATATATATATATGTGGCAAGTAAAAAATTTATTTAATTAATAAATTTTTAATATATATTATTCACGTTACATAAGTCAGTGTTTGTTGATACAACTTATGTTTGAATTTTTGTTTTCAACATCTTCAAATTTTTTTTGTAATACCACAAAGAAATCTTGTAGAGAGACTGAAAGTAAAAACTCAAACATAAGTTGCATAAAAAAATATACCTATCTAACAATAATATGTATTGAAAAATGATATATTTTTTCAACAAGATACAATATACTAGATACATTTGTCTAGATGCCTACGTAGATTTTATATGCCACGGTTAGGTTTCCATTTGATTCATTTCCAATAATGCTGACTCAATAAGAATTTCATGCAAGATTATTCTTTCGGTATGACGTTCATTATAAACTCTGCTAAAGTGCTCCCAAATTTTTTTTTCATCCGATTATTATTTATTTCTTCTCCGTAGCCTAGTGCCCACTGAGGTTGTGTGGGTTAAGACCCTTCTACCCCCCTGAGGTTGCGGTGCAGGTTGAGGTTGCTGTGGTGGTGGTGGTTCATTTTTTCATGGCAGTGAAAAAGTAGTTGCTTTACCGAATATTACTAAATTGCTTGAAAGTATTAGAAGTGGAAAAAAAAATTGTTGTGGTAAATTTGGATGAATTAAGTCTTATTTATAGAAATTTTTGAATGCCAATGACCACCAATATCCTTAGAATATAGTTGTTATAAATGACCAAAATACCTCTAATTAACGGTCAAAACAAATTTGGGGGTATTTTGGTAAAAAATACCCCCCACAATTAATAAAATGGTTGTTATGTTTTATTTTTTACCAAAATACCACTCTCGATGTTTATATTAACGGTAGTAAGGAGGGTATTTTGGTAAAATATCCCTAAAAACAGTGGATCAGGGGGGTTGAATTTTTGGGACTAATCGGACCAAAATACCCCCAAAACAGTGAACCGGGGGGGGGGGGGGTAAATTTTTGGGTCTAATTGGGTTTGAAGCATATCAGTGACCGAGTCCGAGTCGGGCCGATTCGAACGGGTTGGGGGGGAACCCGGTTCGGCCCAATTTTTTGGTCGGCGGGGCTTTTGGGCCAACAACCTAAACCCAGTCGAAACTCGTTCTTCGTGTGGGCCGGGACGGGTCGGTCCGTTGACCGGGTCCGGGTCGGTCCGTTGACCGGGTCCGGGCCTGCCTATATCCCAATAAGCACCATGACTTTGGGCCCAACTTTGAAATACAACAATTATATGTATAAAAAAAATAAAAATTGTTGAAATTAGTTGATGATTTTATTGATTGTCTCATTGGCATTATATAGCCTTACAGTCATTAATACAATGATCTCAATCATTATGACAATAATCTCATAATGGAATATCCTGTGACATATTCTGGCATCCCAAATATGTCCTCAGGATATTCCTATGTGCTTATACTATACTTAAATATGACACCCAACATACCATATCAACACTCCCTCAAGATGGGTGAAAGATTTTTCTAAGCCCATCTTGTCACATCCTCTAATCATGCTCACTGAGGCGAGTCCCTTGGTTAGTCCATCCGCTACTTGATCCCTGGTTGGAACATGGCCAAGCTCCAGTAATCCACTATCCAACTTTTCTTTGATGAAGAATCTATCAATCTCGATGTGTTTGGTCCTGTCATGCTGTACTGGATTGTTGGCGATACTAATAGCTGACTGATTGTCACACCACAGCTTCATCTTGGCTCCTTGATCCAGCTTCAGCTCCACCAGCATATTCTTCAACCATAGCAGCTCTGCAACTCCCAAGGCCATAGCACTGTACTCTGCTTCAGCTGTCGATCTGGCCACCACAGACTGCTTCTTACTCCTCCAGGAGACCAAGTTACCTCCTACAAATATGCAATATCCCGAGGTAGACCTCCTGTCATCAGCACAACTAGCCCAGTCAGAATCACAGTAGCCCTCGATGCTCACGTGATTGTTCTTCCTGAATATTAGTCCCTTCCCGGGAGCACCTTTCAAGTACCTCAGAATCTGGTACACTGCATCCATATGACCCTTCCGTGGGTCATGCATGTAGCGGCTCACCACACTTACTGCAAAGCAGATATCAGGACGTGTGTGGCTCAAATAGATCAACTTGCCAACCAGTCTCTGGTATCTGTCCCGATCAACTGGTTCTCCAGCCTCAGGATCAATCTTGAACCTCTGATCTATTGGTGTCGCTGCAGGTTTGCACCACAACATCCCAGTTTCTGTGAGAAGGTCCAGTGCATACTTCCTTTGAGAGAGAACAATCCCCTCTGCTTCTCGAGCAATCTCAATCCCAAGGAAGTACCGAAGAAGGCCGAGATCCTTCACCTCGAATTCCTTGCCAAGCTTTCCTTTGAGTTGGGGATCTCCTGCTCATCATCTCCTGTGATAATTATATCGTCCACATACACCGCAAGCATGGTGATGTGGCCTCCACTCCGACGGAAGAACACAGTATGATCATCATTGATTTGCTGATATCCCATCCCTATCATCGCCCTTCTGAATCTGTCAAACCACGCTCGAGGAGACTGCTTCAGTCCATAGAGGGACTTCTTCAACCTGCAGACCTTGCCTACTGTCTGATTGGTGCCAAATTCTGGTGGTATCTCCATGTACACCTCCTCCACTAGATCTCCATGAAGAAACGCATTCTTCACATCCAGTTGGTGTAGCTTCCATCCACCATTCGCTGCCAGAGAAATCAGAGTCCTGACAGTGCTCATCTTTGCAACTGGTGCAAAGGTCTCGTCATAGTCGATGCCGTACGTCTGACTGTATCCTTTGGCTACTAGTCGAGCTTTGTAGCGCTCAACCTGTCCATCTGGGTTCTGCTTCACGGTAAAGACCCACTTGCATCCAACTGCTCTCTTCCCCTCTGGCAGTCTCACAAGCTCCCAAGTGTGGTTCTTCTCCACAGCTCCCAACTCCTCGTGCATTGCTGCTTTCCACTTTGGATCGTTCTTGGCAACCTGCCAATTGTTAGGTACAATAATACTATCCAAAGATGCTATAAATGCTCCATGAGAAGAAGGGATATGGTCATAAGAAACAAACTGAGCAATATCCCAACCATATCTGTTTGGAGGATTTCCTGCATTGCTGCGAGTGGTCCTCCGTACAGATAGTGGTGTGGGAGGAGTAGAAGTAGGAGGAATGATATCTTGTGAAGGAGGGGGTATCACCTGAAGGGGGGTTGGTGTCGGTGCCTCAGGAGTTGGGACGAACGCAGGCAAGGGACTTCGCACCGGCACTGTCGGTACTGGTCCTGCAGTTTGCTTCTCTCTCCTGCTGTAGGTAAGTAACTCTCCCTGAGCCGTAGGCCTAACACCTTCACCATGTTGAAATTAGTTGATGATTTTATTGATTGTCTCATTTGCATTATATAGCCTTACAGTCATTAATACAATGATCTCAATCATTATGACAATAATCTCATAATGGAATATCCTGTGACATATTCTGGCATCCCAAATATGTCCTCAGGATATTCCTATGTGCTTAAACTATAATTAAATATGACACCCAACATACCATATCAACAAAAATTAACCACAATCTCAATGCTGGGCCCGACCCATTAGACAGTAAAAGTAGTCCAGCCGAACGAGCCAAATTGGTTATATCGGTTTGGTTTCGGTTATGGCTAATTTCGGTTCAGTTTTAGTTTGGATTTCTAAAATTTCGGTTTATTCGGTTTTAACTAATATCGTGTAAGTGCACAATAAACTTACATAAATAATAATATTAATTGTTATAACTGTCGAGTTATGTATCATAGCTTTGATACCATGTTGTGAGTCATGATACATGATACCAAGCTCTCACACCATCTTGAGATTCAGAAAGCAGTAGACTGGTGGAGGAAGAGAAGAGATGATGTTTCACCCTAATATTGTAGAGAAGAATTTGTAGGGAATAAGCAACATAGTCTCTATATGAGAGTTTTTTCTTATTTATAGTAGCTCAAGAATAAAAATACGAAAAAGACTAATAAGTCATGAGTACAACAAATATAGACTCATATATATTCCATATGGAAATTCAATAAGAAAACATAAGACTCTTGACTCAACCAATAAATATAAACATGATTTTTGACCAAAGATAATATACCCATAAAATACTATATTATTCTACAATAACTAATTAGGACAATTACATTTCATATGTTATTTGGAAGGTAGGGGGATGTATTTTCGAATCTCCATACGTGTTCAAAGCTCATTGTGTTTCTTTCAAACGACCTGCATATTTGCTTCTAAAACTCCGACCAAGATTATCTTTGTGAATATCCTTGCAACTAATGATCCTTTACAACTCTGAGCGTCCAAACACTGTTCACCTTCGCTTAATTAACCCACATTTAAATCATTGGTATAACCAGAATCTAGTACATATGGATCCAAAAAATTCCATAGTTAGAATGCAAGATTATCACAACTAGATTGTCTTTCAGATTTTAAGACCAACCTATACGTAAAACTGAAGCAATGGGCCTGATACGAATTATAAATCAACATCCACGTACTTAAACTGGAGTATAAGTCCATCTATTGAGCGAGATTTGGGTTGTGAATTATGCCTGCTTTATTTATCAAGATCTGGGCTTAGTCCATATCATCAAACTGCTAGGATAACTATTGCATAGCTGCAAGTGGGTCACACCTGCCTGTACATGCTTGCCCAACCTAACTGGAACTTTTCTAGTCCCATTTGACATATCATCCTCAAACCTAGCAGAATAAATTTGTCAGTCATGAGATGTCGGAATGGTATTTTTTGTTTTCTATGCTAGGATTTTGAATGGACATTTATGTACAACTGATGAAATTTTATCAACGTAGGCGAGACACTTAGGATAAATAAGTTCCTTATCCGGATTTTAGCAAGCATACACCTCAAGGAAGAATGTGGACAGCTGTTGTGCTTTTATAGGCATCATCATGTGATCAGCCCAAATTGCATTATAGTACAGAGCTGCAGGAACAATCAAAGACCGAGTTAATGGGATTATTGAACTACAACTTTTAAGTAGTTGCCGCATAGTGGATACTGTGTTTTATGGTTGCTGTTGTTTGCACAGCAAGAAGGTATTTCTTTGGTCTTTACAAATACTGTTCACCAGTGATGTGGAGAAGACCAACCGATATATGTAGTGAGAAGACAATATGACATGTAAATTGGTGCCTTATGGTACTAAACATGAGCAGCAAGAGTTCTAGGTATGGTGATAACCTTGTCTGAGTATCACATCCGTGTTGGAGTACCATGAGTAGCAACCAGTTGGCAGAAGAAAGATGACCAAATTTAGACATTTTATCATTCTAGATCTCAGTGAGGCCTTTTAAGTAAGAACTGCATTGTACTTCATATATTGTGTCAAAGTACTTATTATTCTAATCATTAAAGTAGGAAGCTATCATCAACTGTCACTAAATCATTGAATAGTTTTTACATATGAATCTTGCCCTTTAACTCACCTGCACCCATATCTATCTACAGCACCACAAACACAGAATGAAAAGAATAATGCTCTGGAGTTTTTTTTTTATAGTGAAAATCCCTGCCCATTCAATTATATGTGAACTTTGAGTGTGAAGATGTGAACTTCAGCACCAACCTAGAGAAGTTTCCTGCAAGTTCCTCATCGAGTTCTTTCCTTCATTGTTAACAATTGAGTGTGAAGATGTGAACTATAGTCCTCTATTTGGTCTTCGTTTAGTCTTAGTAGTGTGGGGCAAAGTGGTGGTTATTGTTGTTCCTACCTTTTCGTTGTAAGGTTGACCAAGTTGTTGGGAAGTAATTGCACTGTCATGTTTAGTGTTTTGTTGGTTTTAGGCAATCTAGTGATGGTCGTGGTCAGATTGTCAATCAGCAGGATATTTGTAGTGTTCTTCTTAGACACTTCTTTGTGGTACAAAAAGAATGAGCTTTCTCATAGGCTTGTCGTTTCTGTTAGATTACTATTTGTTACAGCTATGCATTCAGCATCTACATGATAACCAGTGCTGTTTCGTGTAAAAATTACTTGTGTGAATTCATGAATCGCGCAGTCTCGTTCAACGCGCGGTCGAGTAAGCACCATGCACAGTTGATCACCAGCCTTTCTTTCTGTTTCCCACTTGACTTAATTGTGAATTACTTGATACATGAAAAAGACGGAATAAATAGCCCAGCTCCCTTCTTACTGATCTTACACTCATTACATTTACATTGTTGAATTTTAAATTCTTTATCATTATTTTTAAGGTATGGCAAAGTCTATTTGAAAGCTGCCAAGAGCTGTTTCGACAAAGGGGCTGACTATGCTAAGAAAGAAATTGAGCGGCTCCAACGCATGTTGGAAAAGGTAGATATCCCCACAAATGTTGTCTTATTTATTTTGGATATTAAGTTTTTGAACATTCAACTAGATTTGTTATTGGAAAGACTTTAAGAGTTTTTTTTGTGTTCTATGCCACAGTCGATCAGCAGCTCCAAGGCAGATGAATTCATCGTCAAGAAAAACACCTATCAACTTTCCAAGCTTAAGGTCAGTTTGTTGCCTGAGATTTTGGGGATGAGATGTGAAGCTTATTTTAGTTCTCAGTTAGCATGGGTCATCAGGTCCATTTATGAGTATCTTGTAATTTGGTTCAAGGCTACTCTAACAAGGAATGCCCATTGTTCTAGTTTATGTTATTGTACTTATGTTCAGTTATTGTTGTAGTTTCCGTTTCTCAGATTTAAGAATCTCGTGAATCATGAAATCATGAAATTTTGATCATGAGTAAGGGCTGGGGGAAACAGTATAACATAAGTTTTGATCATGAATCATGAAATTTTGATCATGAGTGAGGAAGAGAGAGATGCTAGTGACCCTATTCCTTATTTTTCGTCCGGAGATCTATATTCTAGTCTCAAATTTAATGGAGAGAATACGTCCTTAGTAAGTACGTTTATGGCTCAAAAACACCGTTAACAAGGGCATTTTGTTTTATTCACTTTTTATTTTATTTTTTGGTTGTGTTTAGTTGGTTTCAGATCTGTTTAGTGGGGTTTGAGGGGGGTTTAGTAAGGTTTAGGAAGGAATCAACAATAACGTCCTTACTATGGACGTTTAGTTTCTTTCTATAGAATTTGTCAGAATTTATTCTTCTCGTGCTATATACTATAACTTCATTGCTCTGTAGGAAATTTTCAGAAAATAAAAATTACCATCTTAGCTAGATAAGCACCCTTTTGGTTAACAATGTTCTGCTCGTGGATGTTAGTTTTTCTGGACAAGATCCATTCATTTCGGTGGAAAATAAAAATAACTGGATGCGCACCCCTTGACAGAAACTGCTGCATACAATAGCTTAATCTGTGAACATGACTACTATATATATAGTACTGTCTCGGATTCTCTTAATCACTTTACTGTCAGTAACTGCTTCCTTCCCTTCGACAGAAGCTGCTGCATGCAATAGCTTATGCCAGTTAGCCAACCAAAAGCACAAAAACCTTTTTCCTGTAGTTGTGATTACTCTGATTACAAGCGGAAAGCTCTAATGGTTGAAGCATCCAATCAATGTTTAACAAATATTCTGGCATTTCTGCATGTGGAATAGCCTAATGCATGCGAGAGCAGGAACCTTCTGAACTATGTTTTAGGTGTGAATATTGCTTTGTTAACTGCTTAATAGCTACTTATTTAAAAAAAAAACTGTTTAATAGCTACTCTCAGTTAAAAACCTACAATGCGCTGAATATCAGCATAACTGCATGTTCTATCCATGTTCTTCTTCTCTTGATATTGATAGAAGCTGCCGAAAGAGTTGCTTATGTTTGCCCTCATTAACTTATCTTTTATTAGGATTGTGGGTGGAGAGTACAAATTGATCTCTAGGAAATGGTATGCTTGTATTTTTTACGTCTTCGTACTTCCTAAAGGAAGACTGAACCTCGTCAAGTAAAAATCAGGTTGTGGAAGAAAAGTTCTCAAGAAAAAAAAAATTCTGAAAATTGAAGATCTATACTTGTTGGAAATCCTTGACATTAATTATTAGTAAAGATGCACGATGACTCAATCTCAGTCACTATCTGGGCTAGACCTAAACTGTACTTTCTCTTGGATTGGAGTACTGGATATGAATTCATTGATTTAGTGCATGCGACTGCCCTTGCTATAGGATTTGGATCTATAAAAAAGATAATTTATATCATAGTCAGGGATGGTCCTCAGCTCACGAGCCGATCCTTACGTAAAAAAAAAAAAAAAAAATCTAAAAAAAAAAAAAAAAAAAAAAAAAAAATATTGTAGTTACTATAAACTTAACATGATAACCACTACAACACAATTATTTCTATGTTAAAAGTGATCTATACTAGTTCTATTTTAAATAGAGATATCCGTATCCTTTTAGTTTTGTGGACCATAGCTGCCCCTGCTCATAGTTTACTTCTCAATGATCAGTTTCAGTGGAAGGGAAAAAAAATCGCTTAAAATATACGTAGTTAATTGTTCATGCCACCCAATGTCATATAAACCTGATCCAGTAGTTTGCATTGAAATTATAGAAGCATTATCGTAGGGATGTGGTCCCATTTACCCCATCCATGTCCGTTCTATCTGAGAATCCGACAACGGAAGCCTAGAAATGTGGCTCTCCAACCTTCATCCCAGTTTTTTTTATTTCCTTCCTCTGTCGGTAGCATGTAGCCATGGAAGCATATAACGTTGGACTCCCTCGTGGTGTTTTTTGTCAATTGAAGCACTTCAGTGTAAGGAAGAGAATCCGACCTGCTTACAATTGTTTAATTGTGTCCAATTGTATGTTTGCAGAATCCGCTTGAAACTCTGGAATTGTTGTTATGCAAAGTGGAATTCGTAGAAACTAGAAATAAAGAACAAAGTAATAGGATTCTAGACAGACGTTACAGAAGAACGTTGTCCTTACAATAAAATGTTGCCTCCTAACGAACAATCTGACGATCTATTCAATCCAATGAACCGGGACACCGTGTATCCGGTGGCGAGTCCAACAACCGATCATAGCCCTTGTCCGATAAAAAAGAAGAACGAAAGAGAAGGTTACTTTTGGAGAGTTTTGGTTTTGGTTTTGGTTTTGGTTGATTTTCTTTCTTTTGTTGTGCGAATTATTTTTTTCGAGAAACATAATAAAAAACGGATAAACTATTTTTTAAATAAATATCTGGATTGATCGTGTTTAGGATAATCTTTCACTAATTCCGTAAAGAGATTACGTACATGTCAACGTACATGTCTGTGAAGACTAGAAACCAATCGAACCGAATTAAAAAAAAGAAATAAAAAGAGTACAAGTTTACGGACGACCAGCAACCAACCGAACTGAATTTTTTAAAAAAGAAATGGAAGAAGGAGATAAGAAATTACCATTTTACTCTTGATCCAATTTGCGACTAATAAACATGCATTAAATTGCACACACGTTCGTAGGTTGGATAGGCCACAAAATTTACTTACCTAATAAAGTAGGTATAGCTAGGGGTAAGCATTCGGTTAATTTGGTTCCAATCAAAATGAATAACCCAAAATCGAATTGGACATAAAACCGAATAAGCAAAACCGAACCGAAATGAACCATAACCGAACCAAACTGAACCGAATTAAATCGGTTCGATTTTCGGTTTATTTGTATTTTTTATAATATATATATATATATATATATATATATATATATATATATATATATATATATATATATATAAACTAATTTTTTTATTCGGTTTTCGGTTTTGGATCGAAATTGAAACGGAAATCAAAAACCAAAACAAAAATCGAATAAAAAAATTAGTATTTTTAAAATCGAAACCAAATCAAAAAAAAATTAAACTGCACCAAATTTGTTATTCGATTCGACTCGTTTCCAACTTCGATCTAAAACGGAGTAATTTCCACCCCTAGGTATAGCTCTGTCCTATCTTTATGTGGGAATAAAGATTAGATCCTAATCACAACTAACAAATTGTATCCGTTGGAATGTATCATTCCCCAACAGTATCCTTAATCAATAAGACAGTAACCACAGGAAGCAGCATTTCCTGTAAATAGAAATCATTACTTCCTGTACGTAGACACTAAAAAAAATGGTACTGGCTCAAGACCTGACTGAGATGTAATAAGTGAAACAAGTTCATCTCAATAACCAATTCCTTTGATCTCGAAATGGACGAAGGATACAAGTCTACATCAGATGAGCTTGCAACAATTGACGTCTCGTTGTTGTCGAGAAATATCTACGAAAGAATATTGATCACGCAACAAATAAAATGATTGCAGGGCCACTTTAGGTTCACTTTGGTTTGGCCGAGCTTGAGGCAAGGACGAGACTAAAACAAATTCCGGTTCAGACGTTCCAATTTTTTTTGGTAATGGTCACAACAAACACTGGCTCATCGGAGTGCAATTTGCTACTGGTCTACGCTTTGCAAACTGTCCTAGATTCCTACAGAAAGCTAAGTCAGTGGTCCTCTCGATTTCTTAAGATGACCGTCCTATCAAATGGGTATGGTACTATGGAGCTATGAATGGACATTTAGTCCGATGGCTCGAACGGGAAATTCGGATCCGATGTATGTATAGTTCTTACACTAAAAACTAAAGTGTTGTTTGGTCCGCAAGTTTGGAGCACCGACATGGTCAAGATGTATAATGGGCCGGGCCGGGCCGGGTCGGCCTGAGATTCGGTTTAATCGAAATTGACCAGGTTCGGGTCGGGTCGGACCCAACCATGTGCAGAGAGAGGGCTGGACCAGGGTCGGTCCGGTCTAATTGACACCTGATCCAGCTTGGACCCATAACCTGGTGCGCGATGGACTGGACCGAACCGGCCTAGGTCCGGACCGGTTCACGGCCGATTTTTTTATTTATTTATTTTTCTCATTTATATATATATATATATATATATATATATATATATATATATATATATATATAAGTTGATTTTTTTTAAAAAAATTATAACTTTTTTTAAAGTATAAATATTTATAAGTATAAATCTTTATAAATAAATTTGTATAAGTATAAATATTTGTGTCTTAGGTTATCAGCTTCTCTTCAAAATTTATTTGTAATACTGTAAATAAAGTTTGTAGAGAAACTAAAAGCTAAAACTAAAACATAAGTAGCAATTATGTTTAAATATACCTATGGCTTATGTAACAATAATAAAATATATTATAATTGATACAATTTTTTTAAGAAAATACAACATTACTAGATATCCATACACATTTCAGATGTATGCGTAGCTTCTTTATACAACAGTTATGGTCTCATTTGAGTCTTTTCTACAATACAAGCATTCAACATGAACTCTATTAATCGAAGATCTTCTTTCCGTATCGTGCTCATTATAAACTCCGCTAAAATGATGCCAAATTTTTGTTTCAAACTCTAGTTGCAATGCCGGTTAAGGTTGCGGGGCTGGTTGAGGTTGCGGTGCGGGTTGAGATTGCTGATCTTCCAGTTGTTGTTGTGGTGGCTCATTTTTCATGATAATATATATTCTTTTTTATACTAGATTGCTTCTAAATTTTGTAAGAGAGGAAATAATTTTGTAACAGAGAAAAAATTGTGTTGTATTTATTTTTCATGAATTATGGACTATTTATAGAAATTTTTTGGGGCCAAATGACCCAAAATACCCTCAAAAAGAGTTGTTATAATGTATATTTTGGTCATTTTTAGCAAAATGACAAAAATACCCCTAAAATGTTCAAAAAATAGCTACTGTAATGAGGGTATTTTGGTAAAAATATTTTCCAGATGGTATATTCAAAAAAAAAATTAACTAAGCCGAATCGGGTCGACCGAATTGGACCCGGCCCAAACAAAGACGAGAACGGTCCATTGACCGGGTCCAGGACGGACCCGTGGGGGGAGTGGGCCAGTCCGTTGACCGGGGCCAGATCGGTTTGGACCGTGTTTGACCGGACCGGATTCTGGGCCGTCCGTCCTTTTACACACCTTGACGACATGGCCTAAATTTGGAATTGGAATCACTTCACATCTTTAGTTGGGTGATTAGCAGACAAGATTTACTATGATTTGACGTAGGCCGGTCCTGGCCCATGACAGCTAGAACGATCATCCAGGGCCCACGAAACAGGAGGGCAAAAAAAATTAGTTTAAACGTATATATGTATTAATATTCTGTATCGAAAATATAACTAATATATACCATAGTTTTTTTTTTTAACACAAAACAAGTGTGGTATTGTGGTTATTATTTTAGACTTGCATACTAAAGTTCTAGGTTCAATCTTTAGTTGCAACATTTTTTTATTTACTTTTTTTTTTTTTTTTTTTTTACGTTAGATATGGGGGACGATATTTTGAAAGTTCGTCTATGGTCCCCATGAACTCATGGTCGACTATGTTGACATGAACAATAAAATTTGTCTGCCGCAAAATTAAAGTTTTAACATCGGAGTTTTTTTTACCGAAAAAGAAAATCTGTATTTCCACTTCAGGCATTTTGTTGTAGCACCACTTCCCCCTCACTTAATTTTTTATTATTATTTATATTACTTAAACAAAAAGTTACACTTTTTTACTCACTTCAACAACCAACTAAATAACAAATTTTAGAATTTTTTACTTCTAAGTTCTAACCTCACTGTTTTAAAACTCAAAATAATAATTTTTTACTTCGTTAATAATAATTTTTTACTTAGTTAATAATTTATTCTATATTTTTTGCAATGCGTACGAAAAATATTAATTTTTAGATTATTAATTTTTTTTTTCCGCCGAACCAAACGGTCCTACTTCTAGTGAGTGAGCTGAGAAAATAATTGAATTATCTAAGAAACGCAAAATTCATAAGAGCAAGGATAGTTTAGTCCCAGTGAGATCTCTCAAGCCTGTTCGAGTTCCACCAGCGCAATAATATAAGATAACAACCGATAATTGAAGCAAAGATAGATTATATATGCATCGAGTTAACAACACTGAATGCAGCCCAAGTCTTAAATTGATCAGTCACATTTGATGATATTTAAGTTACGTAACTGAGAATTTTGTCGGATGAGTTTGCTTAGCTTGAAGCAGCTGGAAGCTGTCAAATTTATGAAGTGGATGCAGGTCAAGATGTTCTTCCCCCGAGAAATGACAGTAACTGACACATGCCAGGTTCCAGTAGGTTGTCATGAAAAGTTGGACATCATTTGAATCTATTCATTAGACATGTGCACATGGGGTTCGGCAAAGGTTAGTCAGCCCTGCCTGCTTGTTCAAAAGTGCCATCACTCACAATTCAGTAGATAGAAAGAAAATCTCGAGCAGTAAAATAGGCTTGCGAAGAAGTCACTTACAAAGTAGACTCATGATTAGTTTAATATTGATGCTAATTTAATTATAAAAAAAAATTATTCAGACTACTCCAAATTTTATTAGGGCTGTTCATTCTCTTCGTCTTTCTTCTCCTGCTCTTCCTCCCGCTCCTCCACAGTTCGCCACCCTCTCCACCGTTCGTCGTCGTCCCCGTGCGCAGCAGCGACCCCGTCCTCCACAGCTCGTCGTCGCCCGCACCGTTCACTGTCGTCCCTGTCCGCAGCACCGGCTTCGTCCTCCATCGTCGCCCACGCGCGCAGCAGCGGTTCCGTCCTCCACCGCGCGCGCGTCTCCACCTCTCCTCCCGCCGCCTCCTCCTCCTCCCCTTCCCGCTCATCCGTCTCGTCCTTCCTTTCGGCCTCCACGTAGTCCTTCTTTTCGGACTGTCAAAATTTTGACAGTCCTATCACAGTTCTTCCAATTAGTAGGACTGTCAAAATTTTGACAGTCTTGATTAAAAAAAAAAAATCAATTGAAAGTGGACAGTTCGATAAATAATTTTTGGAAATAACAAACTTGTAATTATCAATAATAAAAATTTGAATTATTTCAAATCATTTTTGTAGTGACTTCATCCAGAGCCGAAGATTTGAAACAATCAAAAGCCAATTATGATGTTCAAAAGTGCCATCATTCACAATTCAGTAGTTATGAAGAAAATCTAGAGCAGTAAAAGAAGATTTGAAACAATCAAAAGCCAAGAGAACAAAATGGCAGAAAGAGTACACAGACTTTTTGTTTCTCAATGAGATCTCATGTTTGCTCTGATGCAAAAGAGAGGTAGGAGAAAGATGATTTGCATTCAATATTTTGTAATGTCCCGTGATATGAAATATTACGTTGATACGACAGACTGCATGAGATATTGAAATATAAATAATATTGTTTATCCCTAAAAAAAAAATTGTAATTTTTTTTTCTTAGATAATAACTAACATGACGGTTAATACAAGTATATGACATAACAAATTTAAATTTAAATTAATATTAACACTAATATTAATATTAATTATTAAAATTAATATTAATATTAACATTAACAAAATTTGGATGAATAATTTTAATTTGGGTTAAAATTTGTAATTTCGGTTATCATGATAGATGTCACAAAATACTATTTAATATTCTACATAAGTTGTCACATAAAGAAGATAGTTTGGAGAGATGAATAGTCTGAAATATATGCATCAGCAGATCGGGATAGAAATTGACCACGAAAAACTATCAATATCTTGGTGGAACAACAGGAAGCTGCAAAATAATGGCATTAGGTTCTTGCAAACTTACATGAACAGAAAATTTCTTTAAACATTCACAAATTCAGATACAAAAACTACGGCTAAAACCTGTTAACATTCCTGTGCAAGCCAAGGACTAAATGAGAAGTCTGTAGCCTAATCCAAAAAAGAGACTTATTTTCAATTTGATACCTTCAACTATCCATGTTTTTCAACTTGATATCATAAATTTTTTTACTCAATAATATGATACTATCAACTATTAAATATTTTAATTTTATATCATAAAAAAAATCACCCTGCACCCCCTCCCTCCTCTCCTCCTCCCTCTCTCCGACAGTGACGATGGCGGTGGAGCCCACGACGGGAGAAGAGGAGGGGTGTCAAGGTGTCTATTGGGCCGGTCTGGACCCGAGTAAATCGGATTTGACCGGGTTCGGTCCGGGTCGTACTCAACCCGAGAGGAGAGGTGGGTCGGACCGGTCCGACACGGTCAGAAATAATTTTGACCCAGCCCCGACCCACCACCTGGTCAGGGGAGGACCAGGACGAACCGGTTCACGATCGGGCCGGGCCTAATTTTTTTTTTTTACGTTTATATATATATATATATATATATATATATATATATATATATATGATATAACTTATATGTTAATAAATTAAAGTTAAAATTTATAGGATTTTTTTTACTAAGTTATTTTGTATAATTTAAAATTTATAAGTTATTTGTTAGAAAGTTTTTTATATAACTTTAAGTATAAATTTATTTAAAATTTATAAGTTATATGTTAACTATAATTTAAAATTTATAAGTTATATGTTTAGTATAATTTGAAATTTATAAATTTATTTATTAGAAATTTTATTTAATTTTTTATATCAATATTTATATAACTTTAAGTATAAATTAAAATATAAATATTTATAAGTTTAATTATTTTTAAAAAAAAATTGAATAACTTATAAAAAATGTATAAATTTATTTTTTTAATTTAAATATAAATTTATAACTTGAAATTTAAAGAAGTTATTTATATAGATATAAATTTATAACTTGAATAACTTATAAAAAAAATTTAAAATCGATCCGAATCGGACCGTCCGAATTCGATACGGTTCAAACGGAGCAGACAACGGACCGGACCGGGCCGGACTTGCGGGTCGGATCCTCCGACCCAGTCCGGACCGGACCGGAGCGGGCCGGTCCGTTGATCGGGTCCGGACCGGATTTGACCGTTAACACACCTTGAGAGGGGTGGGGGTCGGCAGCAGCAGCAGCCGACAGCAAGAGGAGAGGGGGCAGCCGGGGACGACGGGAGGAGGAAGCATGGAAGAGGGAAGCCGGAGAGGAAGAGATATTTTTGGAATATTTTTTTCAGGCATCAATTTGTTGATTAAAAATGAAAAATAGTTGAGGGTATTGAGTTGAAAAGACAGGAATAGCTGAGGTTATCCGGTTGCAAATAAACTTAAAAATAATAATATTATTAATAATAATAACATGACGACAATGTTAATGAACGGAAGTTACATTGAGGCTGCTGTTAGATCTTGAGGCTCATCGGAGAAATTCTTCTTTGGATCGGATTGGACCCTCTTGCAGTGTGCAATGGCTCCCTGGATCGCGTTCTGCAGCTCTTGCATGGAGGAGGAGGAAGAAGATGATGCCGGGACCAGCAGAGCCGGGGGATCGACCTGGAACCCTCCCTTCATGCAGAGCAAGCCGGAGTGAGTGGGAGACGATCTCATCGACGACGGGCAGCTCCCTTCGCACCTCTTCCTCCGAGGGTACCTCAAGTTCCCGGAGAACGACTGCGACTGATGATCAGGGAAGGCCCCCCGGCCCCCAATGCCGTGGTTTTCTTCCATTAGATCGCAGCTGCTCACTACTGCCGTCATGTCTCTTTCCCTCCTCATAGAAGAGAAGAAGGTCTTCTTCTTCTTCTTCGGGTTCGGGTTCGGGTTCTGGTTCTGGTTCTTCTGCATGGAAGAGAGCTTCTCGTAGAGGGGCTTCACCTTGCTCACGCACTTCCTTATCACCTGCTTCGCCGTCGTAGTGTTTGCTCTCTTGTCGGCGGAAGGCGAGGCGTCTTTCTTGCTGCCGCCGCGACTCAGAAACACCGACGAGAAGCGGTTGGCGAGGGAGGAGAAGTACTTTCCGCGCTTGGCAGCAGAGGAAGAAATAATTACTTCCTCCTCGGTGACGGAGCTCGGACGGGACGAGTCGCAGCAGTCGGGGAGGAGCAAATGGAGGTCGGCAGCAGCGGAGGAGGAGGAGCTACTGTTGGAGTCGCGGGAGGCGGTAGTGCCGGTGTCGGTGCTGGTGGAGGAGGAGGAGGTGGAGGAGGAGGAGGAGGCGAGGAGCAGGGTGCGGACCATGGAGATGCGAGGGGAGAGGTGGAGCGGGAGGATCTGACCCTTGTAGAAGAGCTCGTCCGCGGGGCATTGGCGGGTGGACGTCGACCTTCTAGAAGAGGGGGACAGGGAGACGGTGAACTCGAAGTCGGAGGAGGACGACGACGAAGGGAAGGAGCCCGTTGTCCTCATTGCTTTGGCATCCCTACTCTTCCCCATATTCTTCAACTATATATGACCAAGATCCGAAGAAGAAGAAGAAGAAGAAGAGCATTGAGATGCATATATGTTGGGGTTGGTGATCATGAACTCTGTAGCAAACTCTTACTCTTCTTATTTACCAGAGGGAGAGAGGAGAGGCACATGGGAATCATTCAGAAGCTCACGCCAGCCATGCCATGCCATGCCATGCCACAATTTGTTCATCTTCTACTCCTTCAAAATGGCTTCTTTATAGTAAGGCTCTTTAGGAGGTCATTCGGTAAAATTAGTAACGTTCAAGTAGGGTTCTATGGTAATTTGTCCTTGTAGTCTGAGTCCGAAAATTTTATACACTCAGAATGTTGGAGGAATAGTAAGGCTAAGTAATTTTTCATTTTGATTTTGAAAACAAGGTAGAATAAGAAAAGAAAAAATAGTTCAAATATATTTTCAATCCATTTTCTATTGTTTCCACATGGCCTTTAATCTATTCTAATTTATTTGTTTATTATCAATTTGTGCTTCAAGATGCTTTTTCAGTCACATTCATTAACGATGCTCTTAATGACGGTTTGGATGCTTGTAGCTTCTCGATAATGTAAAAGTATCACTTTTAATATGTTATAAATGTAATACATTTGTAATAAAAATATGAATATATTATTTTAAAAATATATTTGGATACATAATTTTTTGTTTCCATAACTGAGGTCCCTTCAGACCTTGGTGCCAAAATCTATAGGAAAATCTATACGAATTCTTGGAATGTGCCTGCCGTATTCAAATGGATACAATAGGTAAAAAAATTTGCCTTGTTTGAAAACTTACACAAACAGATCCATTTTTCTTTTCGACTGTTTTGAAAATGGAATTGACAGTTTTTTTTTTGTAAGATTTGAATCTCTGGATCTGGACCTACTGTAAAGTAGTATGACCTGGATGGGAAGTTTTCGATTTCTTATTCAGTCTCTCACTACTTTCACTTTTTATTTGGTTGAATAAATTGTAGGGTGAATTGGAAAATAACTGACATATTCATTCATCAATTCTGACTACCCTTGTGATGTAGTGGAAGTTTTTTCTGCTTCTGTTTCACATCATTAACCAAATGAGGGCAACCAAATTTTGACTTGTTTTTCTTTCTATTTGGCTTTTTTGGTACCTAATACATCCTCGACGTTTAGATGTTGGAACAACTCATAGAGGGTTGGAGGGTTGGGTCAGGTTGTTGATCCTTCTTAACAAACAGTTCTACTTCTAAAATGTGATTTCACTTTGATAGAGTTTCTAGTTTATGTACAGTGTCATTATCTGCACTTCGATGTCATTTTTTTCTTGGAGTGGATGGGATTTCCAACCTATGTGGAGAATATTTCGGAGTGCGACGAGTGCCGTCTGTGTGTCAGAGAAGTTCGTGGAGGCGACGAGGGCCATTCGAGAAGTCGGAGAAGCTCGAAAGCAGCGAAGGGGGCTGCTGGAAAGAGGTCTACCGAGTTTGGACCAGCCGAACTCGGTCCGGGTGTTCCAAAACCCCTCTGGGAGATGTTGTTTTATTTACTCGCAAACACCGACTCGGGACGAATTCGGTCCGAATTCGGTCGACGGGCTGATGGAAATTTTTGAGTCATTTTATACACCGTTGGATCGTATCCTGCGGTCCAGGTTGGTTGCGGGATTGGGGAGTATAAGTTAGGTTTTTCTAACCCTAATCACATGCAACAAGGAAAGAAAAATGAGACAAGAGTGCGATTGCAACTTTGGGAAGGAGAAAGAAGGATTGGAGGCTGTTTCGGAGAAGAAGATCAATTTCAGATATTTCTCGTTGTCTTCTATCTTCGTGGTTGTAATCTATTTTCTGTTCCTAAGTGTTGTGGCGATCCGTGTTTGATCGGGAGGAGCTTGTAGAGAGCGTATTTTCTTTATTCCATTAGCGGAAGTGCTTCAAGGTTGGACTTCGATCGTTCCGTGGTTTTTTCCATCTAGATTTTTTACGTAAAAATTTTTATGTCTGCGATTTGTGTTTGGCGTTTTTGGTTTGTGCTTTTTGCTCGGTTCTCTCGTAGGTACTCTCTGGTTTGGAGAACGATTTTCGCGCTTTCGTTCCCAACAAAGTGGTATCAGAGCCGGGTTCAAAGAGGTGTCAGGCTTGACAGGCAAACCAGGGAGAAGAGATGGACGCGAAGTCAGTGCGCATAATAAACCTGAACGGTACCAACTATCATTATTGGCGGAGCAAGATGAATGATTTGTTGTTCGTCAAGAAGCTGCATCTTCCAATATTTGCGTCTAAGAAGCCTAGTGACAAATCCGAAGATGACTGAAAGTTTGAGCATATACAATTATGTGGATATATCAGGCAGTTCATTGACGAAAATGTGTACAATCACGTTGCCAATATCGAGCACGCGAAGACGTTGTGGGATAAGTTGTAATCTTTGTATGCGAATAAGACCAAGATAAATAAATTGTTCCTGATCCGGATGATGATGGGTCTGCAGTACAAAGATGGGGCGTCTATTACGGATCACTTAAGTGAGTTCCAGGGCGTGGTGGACCAACTATCCTCGATGGGAGTCAAGTTCGACGATGAAGTACACGGACTATGGCTGCTGTGTACATTGCTAGACTCGTGGAAGACCCTACGAGTGTTTATGATCGCTTCTGTTCCGGAAGGCGTGGTCAGTCTAGAGTTTGCCAAGAGCGGGGTACTGAATGAAGAGATGCTGAGACGTTCTCAGGATACTTCATCCACATCTCACTCAGAAGCGCTTGTTTCAGAGAGCCGCGGAAGGGGTAAAAGTAGGGGTCCATACGGTGGCATAGACAAAAGCAGGGAAAGGTCCAAGGATCGGTACAAGGACTCGGAGTATTACCATTGTGGCAAGAAGGGACACATCAAGCGAAACTGTTTTGCTTGGAAGAGAGAGAAGAAGGGCGACAAGGGGAAGCAAAGTGAGAACACTACAACGACGACCTCAGCACATGGAGGCCATCTGATCATTGTAGTTGATGAGGTTGTCATGAACCTTGTTACCATGACAACTCTTGGCTGATGGACTCAGGTGCTTCAGCGCACGTATCTCATAACAGGACATTATTTGCTACTTACACAACAGGTGACTGTGGAGTGTTGAAGATGGACAATGGAGATATGTCGAAGGCGGTTGTCATTGAAGATGTGCATTTGAGGACAAAGACAAGTGCGATTCTTGTTCTCAAAGATGTCCATCATGTTCCTGATATCCGTTTCAACATGGTATCGATTGAAAGGTTGGATGACGAGAGTTTCTTCAATATCTTCGGGAACAGTCAGTGGAAGCTTTCCAGAGGTTCGTTGGTGATTGCCAGAGAAAGCAAGAGGTCCAAACTCTACTATATGGAAGGGAGCGCACATGGGACACATGAGGTGAACGCAACTACTGATGCGTCTACCGAGTTATGGAACAGGCGGCTCAGCCATATCAGCGAGAAGGGGATGAGCTACTTGGTGAACAAGAAGGTAATTTCGGGGATAAAGTCTATAAAGTTGGAGAGGTGCACGCACTGTTTGGAGGAAAATCAAAATATGGTGTCTTTCCAAAGTCACCCAAGTTCAAGGAAGTCAGCGTTGCTTGAGTTGATTCACTCGGATGTCTGCGGTCCTATGAAGGTAAAATCCATTGGTGGTGCTTCTTATTTTGTAACGTTTATTGATGATTGTTCAAGGAATGTTTTGGTCTATGCCTTAAAGACCAAGGATCATGTGTTGCTCATTTTCAAAGAGTTTCAGGCCTCTGTTGAAAGGGAGACGGACAAAATGCTACTATGTGTTCGGTCCGACAACGACGGCGAGTACATTGGTCCCTTTGATGCTTATTGCAGAGAGCAAGGGATACGACACCAGAAGACTCAATCAAAGATACCGCAGCTCAACGGTGTAGCGGAGCGCATGAACATGACGCTGATGGAGAGGGTACAGGATTTGCTATCAGAAAAAACTTGTCGGGCATCTATTGGGGTGAGGCACTTTACACATCTGCTTATGTTATTAATTTATCTTCTAGTGCTCCTTTGTAGGTGATGTGCCTAACAAAGTATGGTACGACAAAGAGCCGTCATACAATCACCTGCGAGTATTTGGTTGCAAGACCTTCGTGCATGTACTAAAGGACGAGAGTTCCAAACTTGAGCCGAAGACGAGGCAATGCGTCTTTGTCGGCTACGGTCCATATGAGTTTGGTTATAGACTCTACGACCCCATAGGAAGAACGCTCTACAGAAGCAGAAACGTGGTATTCGTCGAGGATCAGACCATGACCAACACTCATGATTCCGATATGCCTTCTGAGGCTGAGAAAGTGACTAAGTTATAGTCATTTCGCTTCGAACAATTTCCAGAGGACATCGCAGATAATTTAGTTATGTGGGAGCCAGTACATGGAGTTGCTCCCAACCTTGATCATCAGCCTGCTGATGGTGGTCAGGGTTATGGAACACTTGTTACTTTGACTCGGTTGAGAATCGAGTCTCGAGAAAACTTTACTGCCAAATCAACACGGACGAAATGCAATGAACCCTTCAAATTGATGGAACGGCTTCTATTAAAATGAGTCCAAGAGTTTTCGTTGGTTGTTTTGCTTCTTGGTTTTGTGTTGCTTTGTATTTTGTCTTGCTTTCGATGACTTGGTTTTCATGATTTGCTTTTTTCGCTTGCGTATTCTTTTCGAATCGTAAGAGAAAGAGATCGAATGATGCTAACCAAGTATTATTGTAATTTCAGGACGCATAACCAAGGGGTGACCGTTGCATAAGACTTTCCTATCCTCTCGTTCGATTCAATCGGTGAGTGGCTTCAGCCCTTTGATGAATCTTTAGTCTGCACGCCTAATAAAATGATCTCTAGTTCATTTGAATTGCTTATATTAAATGATACCTTACTAAAAAGATAAGTCAAAAGAAATAAACTGCATGCTTGAAGTATTAGTATTATGCTTTTGCTATGAATTATGTTGCATGTTCTTCGTTCCTATGCTGCACAACCTGATTTATGGCAATTCCTTATGTTTTGAACATGATATGTGGGATACGAATAAGAAGATGAAAATTGTGTGTTTGTTGTTCAGAACTATGCATTGTAGTGTTATATCTGCTAGATGTTTCATGACATGCATTGGTCTCAGACAACTTGTACACAAGGTCTTGTCTCTCGAAAGGTTCCTGGGGCACTGGGAATCACTCGGTCCGTAAGATATTTTTGTTTCGCCCTGAGGATACGGTCCTACGGGGTCTAGTGGGACGATATGTCTATTAGTATTGTGCGAAACCCATGATGTCACAGCTGCTAGTATTTGTGTGCGTTGGTGAAGAGCTGAACCTTGAGTCACAGCTGCCGACACATGCGCATGCTAGTGAAGAGCTGAACCTTGGATCACCGCTTCTAATCATGGGGCTACTCATGGACCATCATATAGTTAGGACGCATGCTAGGTTTACCTTCTTGCATACCTAACACCTGATGCCAAGATTGATTCATAAGTTTATCCATATATGCAAATTGTGGCTAACTTGTATATTTGCTGCAGGGATAACCGCTCGACCATGGGTAAGATTTATCATATGCATAGTCGTTCTATTGTCTATATTTTTGCATGAATTGTTAAAAAGAAACTAGACAACTAGAAAGATCACCTAATAATGCTAGCTTCACTTGTATACTTAGTGTGGATTTCTAGGTTAGTTTGGCCACGATCGCTCACCAGTAGATGTTGTAGTATTGACCCACGTTTGTGGGCAAATCTCCAGGTTCTGGTAGCGAGAGCTTGGCGAGCATTTTGAATCGGTATTAGTGCATCCTTCCAGAGGGACCGTGCTCGTGCTTGCTTCCTTAGTTTTTCTCTCCTGTGGGCAAACTTCTCTTCTGCTAGATGTTTTAATTTTGGTCCTACTAAAAGGATACAATGTATGGACGTTGTGACTAGTTTGGAATTGTAAAAAGAGTTGTAAGCCTTCTATGACATATTTTGTAACTCAGCCAAGCAAGTACTTTGTAATCCAATCTTCAAGTTTTCAATAAAGAAACTATTTTGTGTTCCTATCAAATGTGTTCAACTTTGGTTCTCTGTATTTTATTCTGCGCCTATATATGTATATTTTTGTCTAACTTGTGTCTTGTGCAGGTACTATTGTCATGCCCCAGTCCCAAAATGTATGGAACTAGGCCACGTGGCATTGGCCAGCTGACACGTCACTAAGGGTTTAATCCAATTTAATGGACCCAAAGGAACGTGCTACGCTGTCCTAAAATACTACAAGTCTAATAAAGGTAAATCTATCTCATCCACAGAAATATCAGGAAATAGTGCTGAATATATATAATGCTGAGTCTGAAAATGTCATATTACACATCTTGTGGGAATAAACCCACTACAAAAGATAATAATAGTGCAGAAAATAAGATAGACTAAAGTATCGTCTATCTAGGGAAAATAGCTCCATCTCCAGGTGAACGAGCCTCTAGAATCAGGTAGATTCTGATGGTGTCTCCTCTAGCTCTTCCTCTGTGGCATGCCTGGTCTCCTGTCCTGGACCGTACACCGTGGGGTAGTAGGCCTCGTCTAAATCTGGAAGGGAACCAGGTCCTCAGTGGGACATAACAAGATACAGGAAAATAACATGCCAGATATGTAAATACTGAATAAATAAATAAATACAGGGTGCTAACCATCTATGTGAATGCAAGTAAAGACCTTGTAATACGCATGGGAAAGTGTAGCTTGACATATGCTGACTTAATTCTCCAATCGTGTTGACTGGCTAGTATATGTGTCATATGCCCCCGGACACACGGGTAGCTCTGCAATCGACCATCTCCGAGGAGCATGGTACGAAGGATAAAGACTCATGGAGGGGGTGTCCCATACGTCTACTAGTTATCTTTCCCGCCCAATGTAACTAAATGCCAAGTCGTAATTATTCCTGAGTTTTCCTGATTTATGCTAAGCCGTGATGCATGTCATACGTACTGGTAGCTAATCAAATACGCATCTCGCATCCCAATATGTATTGCAACCATGTTGCGTATTCCCGTGACAGGGTCTAGGAGGATATTAGGATACCCTCACAGTTGTTGGTGAGTCTATAAATACTAAGTTAATTACACTACGGGTCAACGTATCTGTTGGCTGTATCCGAGGCAATCTCAGGTACTCATAGTTATATAAAATTTTAGGAGAAAATAGCATATAACAATATTTAAATTTAAACAGTAACTTGGCAAGGTATACTTGCCTACTTCCTGATTGTGTTGGAAACCTGATCTCACAGTCAAGTCTGAGGGTTCTTGTGACAGGGGGTCACTGACTGTGCTGGAGATGTTTTCTGTTTAAGACGTTACATGGCTCGTAAATATAATTTAAATAAAAGGCACAATATAATTGTAATATATACTTAGGTAAATATATATATAAGACATAATATATATAGTCATATATATATATATACTATAGGGTACTTATATATATGGATATATCATATATAGTAGTATGTATATATTTATATAGCATATATACATATATAATAGATACATATTATATAAATACATATTTATAGATATATATGTATAAAAAGAAAATGCAGAAATATAGCAAAATAGTTATTTATATATACTAAAAGTATATATAAATATATATATATATATAGTATAATAAAGTATATATATAATAAGATAGAGATATATATAGATACATATATTTATATATATACATATATATATAATAAAGAAAAAGAAAATTGCAGGAAATTATATATATATATATATATATATATATATATATATATATATATATATATATATATCATATATATATATATATATATATACATATTTATGTATACTAATATATATATATATATATATAATATATATAGATATATATATATATATATATATATATATATATATATAGATACATATATTTACCTATATACATATATATAAAAGAAAAAGAAAAAGAAAAATGCAGGAAATTATATATATATATATATATATATATATATATATATATATATATATATATATATATATATATACATATTTATGTATACTAAATATATATATATAATATATATAGATAGATAGATATATATATATATAGATACATATATTTACTTATATACATATATATAAAAGAAAAAAAAATGTAGGAATTAAAATATATATATACATATATATTTTAGTATATAGTATATATATATACATATAATTACATATAAAAAAATGAAAGGCATATATATATATATATATATATATATATATATATATATATATATATATATATATATATATATATATATATATATATATATACATATTAATATATGTATATATATAATACTATACATAACTTTATATATATATATATATATATATATATATATATATATATATATATATATATATATATATATATATATATATATATATATATAATGTATATAGTAATAATAATAATTATATATATATATATATATATATATATATATATATATATATATATATATATATATATATATATATATAATTATACATAGAATACATATATATAAATATATATACATATATATACATATATATATATATATATATACATATATATATATATATATATATATATATATATATATATATATATATATATATATACTACATATATATATATATATAAATAAATAAAAGAAAAACAGAAATAAAAGATGCATAAATAAATAATATATATATTTATACTGTATATAATACTATATTTATATTATATATATAGGAATATATATATAATTATATAATTACATATATATATATATATATATATATATATAAATAAATAATAATAAAAAAAAATAAAAAAATGCAGAAATGTAAATACATATATATATACTGTATATACAGTATTTATAATATTAATATAATATTAAATACATATAATAATATAATATATATATATATATTAATATATATAAATATATACATATATATACATATATATATACATATATACATGCATATAGGAATATTAGGTATTTACGTATTATACATGTACGTTATACCTGACAGGTCGACAGAGGGGGCCCACAGCTCGTCGCCGGCGGGAGGACGGCGGCGGAGGAGGCGGCGATCGGCCGGAGGAACGGTTGCAACAACAACTGCTGTTAGTAGCAACAGCAGTAGCAGCAGCTTGTGGAGGCTACGGCGGTCGTGGCGATGGCATAGGTGGTGGTGCAGGCGGTCGGTTCGGTGGAGGGGGTCAGGGCGAGCAGTCTGGTGGTGGTGGCGGAGGTCAGGGGTGGCGGTGGTGGTGGCTGGAGGCGGTCGGGATGGGGGAGGCTGTGTAGTCGAGGGGAGGGGCCGGGGCACTGCAGGCGAGCTGCCGGCGTCGGTGGTGGTCGGAGGCCAGGGGTGGTGGGTCAGTCCGGCGGAGGGGGTCAGGGCGAGGCGAGTGGGGGTGGTGGCGGTGGTCCACGACGGCGGTAGGCGGTGCTGGGGGAGGTCGGGAGTGATGGTGGTGCTGTGTGTTGGTGGTCGGGTGGGTTGCTATGGAGGTCCAGGGCGGCGGAGGCGGTGGCCGGAGGGGGTGGCGGTGGTCGGAGAGGAGGGCAGGGATGTGGCGAAGGGTTCGCCGGAGTTGGGTGGCCGGAGGTGGGCTGAGGGTGGTGGTGTAGGGTTTGCAAGGGGGAGGGGTCGGGTATTTATAGGGTTTTAGGGCTAGGTATTTTGGTAAATAGGTGGAAGTTTATGGGCATTTAGGTAATTTGGTAATTTGGGATATTTTGGCAGCCTTTTTAGATATTTTGTGGGTCCCACATGACACGTGGACGGTCCATGTTCACCAGCCAATAGGGAGGTGACACCTCATAGGGAATTTTGTAGAAAAACCCCTAAAATTTTATAAATTGCAATTAGGTCCTAAAATTGGTATTTTACGTAATTACGCAATTTGTCTGATAAAATACCCTGTTCCCAGAAAATGCTAAAATGCTCAGAATTGAGAGGGAAAAGCTGTGGGAGGGTCCTGAGGGGGTGGGGGTGAGTCTGGGCAGGGGCAGGGCCTGGTTTCTGGGTGATACGGGTCATCGTATTTATTATTTAATAAATACTGCGCACGGTGTTCTCTAATTATTTAGAGGCAGGTAGGGCCATAATTTTACTACGGTGTCAATATACTAATTGTAGTATATTCAAAGTAGAATATTATCGTATTTTTGTTTGGGCAAAACTGGTGCAGGTTGGGCCTCAAATCTCTAGGGATACAGAGATGGGTAAAGAGCAGAAAATAAAATAGGAAATAAATACGGACGTTTGTAACGATATTTGTGCGTCTCAAACGAGGCTCAAAATAAAGCATCTGGGAGTTGCACAAAATTCAGGAAAATAGTCTAACATGTCTAGGGCAGGTATGTGAATTTTGTTTGGAAATAACAGCTAGTGTAATGTCCTAAATAATTGTGTGAGGGACAGGTGCACAAATTAATAGGATATGTAAACAAAATAAATTTTAAAAAGTTGCAATAATTCTAATTAGCTAAAATAATCCTAAATTACTGAAATCTGGTCGAGGGAGTTTACAACTATGCCTGGTGCAAGTGCAACTTAGGCTTGCACGGCATCGCGCCCAAGCGAGGACGATCAGTTCCGTAGGGACCAAGCGAGGACGATCGGCCCTTATGGGACCAATGCTGCCCCGTTCCCCCTATTCGGGGAGCGCGGCTAAGAAATACAAACGGTATCGTTCGATCGGGATAGATTGAATCAAGAACTCATCCTCATCATGGATTTGCTTCGTCGGAATCGATTTCCATATTCAGTGTACCGTGCCCCGAGGATGGACTTAGCGGCAGAGTCAAGAGGGACATCTCCGCTGTAAGTTTTTTTTGCCTAGTTTTCGTTGTCGCCTTGTTGCTTTCGTACTTTGAGTTAATTTTCGGATTTGCTTGCGTTTTCTTCAACTATTTTGATGGATTTTATTGTTTTCGTTCGTTGAACTGCACTTCAATTCCGAGATTGGAAAGAGTAGAAGAGGTATTGATCAGCTGTTCGTGGCAAGAGCAGTAGGCGACTTGCGAGCGGAGTCTTAAAGCACCTCTTTCCTTTCCTTCTCCAACCAACTTGTGAGTGGCTTATATTCGATTCAGTTGACCCTTCTTCCAAGTCTTCACATCTAAAATCTTGTATTCTTGCTTGCCCCAATCAAACGATACCAAAATAACTAAAAGATGTCAAAATAAAAAGGAATAGACTTGGACTACTTGATGCTTGTCAATTCAACTTGTGAACGGTTATCTTATTGCGTGCTAGTTCATTTAGAATGTTCTATACATGTTTTAATTTTAGTTAGAATGCGTACTTCTTCTATAAATTGTGCTAAGTATGGAACTATCACGACCCGCACCCGAAAATCGGGCATGAGTTGTGGGTTCGTCCAGCCTACGCCGCAGCATCGGCGGTAGAACGCTGTCTAGGTCAACTATCTAGATAAAATTTCACACAAAAATCGGCCATGACCTCTCCAAAAGGAGGGCAACCACACAATTAAAATATAAACCTGTCAAGATCTCAACTCCAAACGGAGGAGCAAATATCATAATGATAATCTAAAGTACTCAATCACGAATCTAAGCACGATAAGATAACAAAGAAGACTAACAACTATAAGTCTAACCAACAACAACTACTACAACAACCACAACATCAATAATAATAATACATCATCCAAAATAATATACAAACAAGGTCTCAATCCAAAACCGGAGACAAATTCGGTGCTAAAGCTAACAAAACAACAAGATCCTAGTGATCCCGGCTACCAACCCGGAAATCACTCCTAAACTAGAGGGTCCCTGTCTGCACCATCGACAGGCTCAGGTCCATAAAACGTCGGACACCACTCCTCCGGATACTCTGAAAAATATGTCCAGTCAGGACTGGAGCAAGTACATCTCTAACAGCAGTTCCATTTAAATGATAAAAACTATAAAACAGTTATAGCAAGTAGCAAGAAGAATGAAGCAAATATGAAACAGAAAATATACATATCACTGGTGCATAAAGATAAAGATGCATGGATATCAGAGCAAAATAGTAATAACTGTAAGATACAGGAAATCTAAGCTAAGATCAAGTCCGTGCACAAGAACGTGTAGTGAGTCCAGCATGAAATACATGTAGTGAGTCAAGTCCAAAAACATGTAAGTGAGACAAGTCAAGAAATACATGAGAGTCCAGACTATAAAAAATGAACTCGGTGTCTTTGAAATACTTGTTTCGACATGTAAACGGCTAGGGGTAAGTACGGCTCACCGTGCACTGGGTGCGCGACTGCTATCATTCCAGATTAGACCAGAGGGAGTGATTCCTGATGATGCCAGATAGGAATATTTACATGTCTACTCGAGTATTTTCCTGTCCCGACTAATACAAGTGGATTCAAGACCCGACACGTAAATCAAGATGAGTCCAGCCTGAACATGAATGATGCCTGTAGGTGATGCCAGTAGTGATTCCAGAATAGAGGCCAGAAACATAAAATATACGTGTCGCAAGTAAATGAATCCAGAAATACCAGTCAGTGTCTCGTGTTGTGCCAGAATAATCAGATGATACTATACTAGAAGCTGAATCATAATAATCATCAGATAATAAAAACTATCAGAGAATGTACTCGCCTGACGTCCTGAGCAACTGGCGATCCGAACCGGTGTCGCAAGGACCTAATGCGAAAAGCAAGGTTAAGCAGGGTTCTAATGAGTTAAACAGATATAAAATAACTAAAAATAGGCTTCTAGGGTCGTTCTAGGTCAAACGGGTCAAACCGGTGAAATCTGGGTCAAAAAATTAACTCTAGGTCCAAAAAGTCAACTCTGGGTCAAAACTAGGTCAAAAGTTGACTTTGGCGGTCAACCGAGTCAACTACGGTCAAGTCTAGGTCAAACTAGGGTGTTCCTGAAATTCTAGGTCAAACCGAGGTCATTAAGCTAGAAAACTCACAAATTCGCCTCCTTGAGATACCGGGATACCCTCGGTATCCGATACCTCAACCTACGCTATATACCCCGTCTATACCCTCTAAAACCTATGCTAGCACGCGTAAATATATACACATAAGCATATAAAAATCACTCCAAGATATTTCCTAGGCTAATGCTCAAATACCCCGCTCGAAACTCAATACCTTGGATATCTCAAGGTATTGAGATACCTCGGTATCTCAAGGTATTGAGATACCGCTCTCAAACCCCTCTAACTAGCTATCTAACTAATAATTATATACCTAGTTATTAATCTAGGCTAGGTAATATAGATATCTACCATATTTATATATATCTAAGTATGTATATACCTATATATATAGATATCCACACACATATACATATATACCCTTTACCTTACCTATACACACATATATATATATATATCTAACTATAATATATATCTAGCTCTAGGTATATATATATATATATATATATATATATATATATATATATATATAGATATATATATATAGGTATCTACTATATACCTACCTATCTATCTATCCATAGATAGATCTATCTATCTATGTATCTACTAACTACCTATCTATCTTATTTACCTAACTATCAAACCAACTATCTAACTAATAACTTAACTATCTATCTATGTAATTATCTATATGTCTATCTATTTAATCTATCTACCCATCTATCCTCTATTACCTAGCTGCTACTGCTCCCTAACATTGTTGCTAAGCTGCTGCTGCTGCCTGCATTTGCTATTGCTGCTGCTGGTGCTCTAAAAGCTGCTGTTACTGCTGCTCTTGCTGCTGCTGGAGCAGCTGCTTGCTGCTCCCTGCTGCTGGCTGAACCCCCCCTCCTAATCACAAAAACACACACACACACGCCTATATACTTATATACATATCACCCTATCTATATATATATATATATATATACACACATATAACTATATATATACACTACTAGATATATATATATATATATATATATATATATATATACACGCTTATATCTACTCTCTAACACTCACACTAACACACTCACAAACACACTAACACACACACTCACACACAAATATATACATAGCTATATATATATATATATATAAACACACATATTAATATATATATGCACACATACAAATATATATATATACATACCAATACACACACACACTCTAAGATATATATATACACATACACATATATATATATATATATATATATATATATACATATACACACACAAGCACACTTACACATATGCATATATATATATATATATATATATATATATATATATATATATATATATACATACACAAGTACATAGATATAAATATACACATATATACAAACACATATACATATATATAAATATATATATATATATATATAGACACACACATAAATATATATATAAAGACACAAATACACAAACACAACACAACACACAACAACACACAAACCACACGCCCCACTCACGCCTAACGACCCCGACACTCACCAATACCCTAAAATATATAAAATATAACTCGAAAACTCTAGCACACACTCCCCGATACTAACCCAACGCGCGCACAAGCCCGAAACGAGGAACCCAAGTCGAAATGGCCGTTCGGTCATTTCGACGAACACGTGGTGCGCGGCTCGGAAAACCTCCTGAAACGCACACCAAACGAACTCGGAATCGGCCCAAAATTTACCCACGCGCTCTACACGATGTCTAGATCCTAGAAAATGCGCTCCCGTATCGATTCTAGGTCCGTGGCGGAAACGCGCACGCACTTAGAATCGGCGACGACGAAAAGCCCTAATTTTGCCCGAAACGCCCGTTTCTCCGCGACACGGCTTCCCGTGTTCGAACGAAGACACGCACTCACCCTCAAGACATCCGACAACGTCTACCTAGGTCCGTCTAACCTAGGGCATCACCCAAAATTGGGCCAAATTCGGATTCCACCCGAATTCGACACAAAACCTAATGTCAAAGTCTCTAAACTCAACAAAACTAGTTCCAACTTCCTCCTACGGGTAGGCTTAGGGTCTAGGAAGGTTCTACAACACTAATTACACTACATAAAAATAATTAACAAGGGAAAAGTTAGGTTTTACCTCTTGGGAGTTGAAATCCCAAGACCAAAGTCTCACAACCCCTAGAAATCACCTCCCTCAAGCTCCAAGCCACCAAATCTAGCTCCCACACTAGATCTAAGCTCCTCACACCTAGGTTAGGGAAAATGCAAGGTTAGGGCTAGCATAAGGAGAAGGAATGGAAGAAAGAAGGAAGAAAAGTGAAGAAGAACTTACTTTGGAGAAGAAGAAGAAGAAGAAGGAAGAAGTGAAGAATGAAGAGAGGGGGAGAAGAAGCTGCTGGCTTCTTGCTGTTCCACGGGTGGGTTAGGTAGGGGGCCGGCCAAAGCACTAAAAATGGGTTCACACAAGTTCCAAATTCCCAAAATGCCCCTACTTGACTTGGTTTCGGGTTTCGGGTTCCAAAAGTACTCAAACTAGCTCCAAATCTCTCCAACTAACACACTAAAAATATAATAAATATTCTAAACCCAAAAATAGGTCTCGCAAGGGTGTGGGCTGGGTCGGACATGGGTCCACTAGGGTCTGACATGGGTCCAAGCTAGCCAAAATCCTAAAATAATCAATATAAAAAATAATACAATCAATAATTAATTATAAATACAATTAATTAAAAATAATGCACAATTAACTAAATTAAAAAAAAATATTACCCGACTTTGGAAATGGGGTGGTGACAAGCCTATCCTCCTTAGAAAATTTCGTCCTCGAAATTTAAAGTCAATCACACTCCTTCTAGGTCAAACCCCCAACAATCACAGTCAAGAAATTCTACCTATATAACATACAAGATCAGGGTCCTACTGGTCGTGTTATCACAGTCTCAATCAGGGTCACTACACTATCTACCACAGCACAAAGAAAAGTCTAACAGGTACTAATAAAGCACACCACAAGGAATAGAAAAGGACAGGAAGAAGAAACAAGAGACAAACCTGCTAACCCGACACCCGTAGCATCGGCCTCCTCGACCGTCAACGCATAAGCCCTGCCCTGCTGGGGTGTATCCCTCTGCTGGTGCGGGGCATGATGCTGTGCCACAGGTGGCCTATCTCCAACTCTCTGATCCTGTGCTCCACCCAATGGAGGTGCAGTGGGGCAATCTCGCATCTGGTGAGCAGCGGATCCACAGAACAAACACACCTTCAGCCTCCTCCTACAAACATCCCAAGTGTGTCCTGCCTTCCTGCAGTAGGCACAAGTGGGCACCCTCTGATCCTGACTCTACTGCGCTGCCTTCTGCACATAGGGACGCTTAGCTGGTCCCGCACTACCACTGGCACTGCCTGAATCATCCCTTCCTCTCTTGGACTTGAGCTCCAAGTCATCCTCTGCTCTCTGAGCATCGCCTACTATCTGCTCAAATGTCGCCTCGCGGTCGCTCCTGGTCAAAGACTTGACCACCATAACCAAGCCCTTGCGAAACTTCCTCGTCTTTGCTGCCTCACTCAAGCCATCTACAAATCTGCCCAGACGGCAGAACTCCGCTGCGTACTCGTCCACCGTCATGCTCCCCTGGACGAGTGCCTCGAACTGGCTCTCCAAAGCACTAAGCGCCATATCTGGGAAAAACTTCTCCTTAAAAAGCCTCTTAAAAGCCTCCCAAATAAGCCCTGGCACCGCAATCCTCGTATCTGTGCGATACCATGTCAAGGCGAAGTCGAACATCTGACTGCCCGCTGCCTCTATCTGCATACTGTCTGGAATCTGCACCAGCCTGAAGATGCCCTCGATCTTCTCTATCCAGTCATCCGCGTACAGGATCCCTTCTGTACCACGGAACTCCTTGGGCCGCATCCTCTGGAAGTCGATAATACTGCCAGGCCTCGGATGTTGTGCCTGATCTGCCTGTGGCTGAACCTGTGCCACCCTATCCACTGCCGTCATGGCCACCTGGTGGGCGTTCTCAATGCCCAGCCTCATCACATCCACCTGACGGTGCTGCGCGTCCATCATCTTCCTGAAGAACGCAAACAACTGTGCGGCATCTACTGGAGCAGGAAGTGGTGGAGGAACCACCGAAACGACTGGGGTAGTCCTCGGATCGACAGGTGAAGGAGGATCCCCGAGAGAAGCAGATGCTCCCTCGACCGCAGGAGTGGTGAGTGGAGCGGTAGCAGCTGCCTGAATACGAGCTGGACGAGAGGTAGCAGACCTCTCAGTGGCAACTGCTGGAACGGTACGATGGGATCGTGTCTTCGGAGGCATCCTGAACACAGATCAAACGAAGTCAATACGGTGCAAGATACGATATCATCAAAGAAGGACAGTAATATTTCAAAAGAAACAATTTCAGAATAATTTAGATTGGAATTGTTCCTAGTCGTGATTGAGTACACTCTCATCCTAGATCCTATATCCTAGAGCAGGCTCGTAGCAGTACAACTAAGTTATTGTACCACCACGACATCGCACTAATTACGAATCGAGACCTGCATGGGGCCGCCACCAAAAATGTGTCACGATCCGCACCCGAAAATCGGGCATGAGTCATGGGTATATCCAGCCTACGCCGCAGCATCGGCGGTAGAATGCTGTCTAGGTCAACTATCTAGATAAAATTTTACACAAAAATCGGCCATGACCTCTCCAAAAGTAGGGCAACCACAAAATCAAAATATAAACCTGTCAAGATCTCAACTCCAAACGGAGGAGCAAATATCATAATGATAATCTCAAATACTCAATCACGAATCTAAGCACGATAAGATAACAAAGAAGACTAACAACTATAAGTCTAACCAACAACAACTACTACAACAACCACAACATCAATAATAATAATACATCATCCAAAATAATATACAAACAAGGTCTCAATCCAAAACCGGAGACAAATCCGGTGCTAAAGCTAACAAAACAACAAGATCCTAGTGATCTCGGCTACCAACTCGGAAATCACTCATAAACTAGATGGTCCCTGTCTGCACCATCGACAGGCTCAGGTCCATAAAACGTCGGACACCACTCCTCCGGATACTCTAAAAAATATGTCCAGTCAGGACTGGAGCAAGTACATCTCTAACAGCAGTTCCATTTAAGTGATAAAAAC